>JAWQEG010007303.1:0-12832 GCA_033782935.1 Petrolisthes cinctipes
AAGTCGATGTACAGTGTTGGTAAATCTGGAGTAACAAATTCCGGCAAATTATTCCAAGCAACAACAGGCCACCATCAATTTTGTTAATCTGGTTCTGTTTTCTGGCATATTTTGGAGGAATCAAGACGCTTTAATGTACAAACAATATAACTCTTCCCTTATGGAGTTTATTTATTTATTTATTTTTTTTTTTTTTTTTTTTTTTGAACGAATTTGAATACTGTAGATTCCTCGAAACTATCCCAGACAACGGTACCGCCTCAGTATATAGGTAAGGGGATTTGTTTTATTGCTGTGTTTGGAGGGCTACGTCGATTCCAAACTACTCACAACAAACTACTCCCTTAATTGGCTTAGGCCTATCTCACACCTACAGGCATTATACGGTTGATATTGCGTTTGCATGTTACACAGATGAGAATTTATATTACTTCATCCGTATATATATTTTTGTAAATAAGGTTAGCCAATATCCAAAATGACAGCATTATTATTTTTTCGTATTCTCTAACATATTATCATTAGGGAAGAACCCCTTTATGGTAAATTGGAAGATTATTGTATACCTCAAGGCTATTTCAGGAAACAAAATAATCATAGTGATACAATTTGGGGATCTGTTTTGTTGCACCGTTTGGAGGAATCAGTATCCCTCTAGTTATCGTCCAGTAAGCTAGCACCAGTAGCATCTATTAAAAAAAAGTAAGGTTACGGAAAATATATACGGTATACACTCATTTGCTCCATAGTTGTTGCGTGTTAAACCAATTACCATCCAGTGTGTTAAGGTTTACTCGTAACTGAAAATGTATGATCGATTTACTGCAGGAGGAAAATTAAAGCAGAGTACCTTGTGCGGCTTTATATATGAGAGAGAGAGAGAGAGAGAGAGAGAGAGAGAGAGAGGAGAGAGAGAGAGAGAGAGAGAGAGAATTTTTATAACATTCATAGTCTGATGTTGTATTCTTTATTCAGATAATATTTTTGTTTACGTTATGTTTATACTTTATGATGGTGCAACATGGATGTGCTTTATGTTTGATTAATTAGCTTGTTTTGATATCTAAATGAGTCGCCTTTCCCAAATGACTGCCCATCCTTAATCGGTATTATCAAATCCTAACCTAACCAAACACAAACTAACCAATATAATCACTGAATGAGAAAATATGTATGTGCTTGACAAAATAGATACGGAACAATACAATGTGAGAAGGAAAGAGCCTTTACTGACGACTTTTCGCTACTGTTTTTCCTTCAGATCAAATACTATCAATGTGGGTAGGACCTTCCCCATGACCTGAAGAAGCAGTAACGAAACCTTGACAATATAGGCGCCTTCCCCATCATACGGTGTTGTTTCTTATCCATTTCGTCAATCTAACGTATAGTTTACTCATATGGTATATAATTATTGTGGTTAGGCTAGGGAATGTGTCACCGAGCCCTGCCACATAAACTCTTCTCCATTCGTAAAACCACCAGTGTATTTTTATAACTGCGTGAGTTATTTATTTGTTTTGCTTTAGAGTCGTGAGAGGTATACAGTATAGACAGGAAGACAGACACTATCACGAATTAAGCAAGAGAATAAATAAATAAACAGAAAAAAGGGATCTGGCTATAAACAGAGAACAAAATTACACAGCATTCCAGTAATTGAAATTGCCACTGCTGTAATCTCCATGGCAATTACCACATAGTCAATAATTGGCACCAGCATGCATAATGTATGTTCGATAATTAAATCCTACCCTATTGGAGGATATCACATAATCAGCAACTTGTTTTTTTTCTTTTAATCAGGGAAAGTTATTTTTTGCTACTGTATTGAAATCATTAAACATGTGATTTCTGTTTTATTGTTTTCACCCAAACGAGATTCAGAATTGTTGTATCTAAAAAAATGGCAGCTACTCAGATTTCTAATTTAGTAGAAGTGTTAACATTCACTACAATGCATTGGTTTACCCATCAGATGTTATCTTTTATCCAATGACTATAAAGATAACCTGAAACCAAACTAAACAGAACGTATCCCTAGACGGCCGATGGACATTATTAAGGGAGTCAACTTTTGTGGGCGACAGGACTACTAATGCCTCCATACTATGCTATAACACAGGTTTCTCCAAGTAAAGACTTGGATTATTTTTTTCTACCATAGTTTGGAGGAATTACTCACCCTTCATTTCGCCATTCTCTTGTACCACCTTCAACATTTCATGTATGCGGGTGTTCAAGTCAAGCACGTACTGTAGCAAACTCCTGTTGGTAACTTCATCAC
Organism: Petrolisthes cinctipes; assembly: GCA_033782935.1. Lineage (NCBI taxonomy): Eukaryota > Metazoa > Arthropoda > Malacostraca > Decapoda > Porcellanidae > Petrolisthes > Petrolisthes cinctipes. The sequence goes on from JAWQEG010007303.1 coordinate 2,288, forward strand.
TGCTCCAAGCCTCCTTCACAAGACTCAGAGGACCACGAAACCGATGTGCAAAGACGATCTCGTTAGGAGAGAAGCCCAAACTCTCTTGGGGGACCTGACTCGTATCAAAGAGCCAAAACGGCAGACCAATCCTTGGTATGATCCATACAGTACTTGCAGATCATATGCTTCGACAAAGCTCCTCATATGTGATTATGAAGCGAACTACATTCACTCGGTATAACAACAAACATTCAAAAGTGGCTTGAGGACTGGCTTTCGGAGGGCAAGCAGCGGGTTATTATAAAGTATAATCGGTCACTCGTCTTGTTGGCGTGATGTTATAAATGGATTTCCTCAAGGATCAAGTCTCGGCCCCATCCTCTTTCTATAATACATAAACAACATAGATGATGGTCTCACCTGCAAAGTATTAAAATTCGCCGATGATATTAAAATCACCACATCACATGACAAAGAATGACTACAGGCTGGCATCGAGCACGTCGTCACATAGGCCGACAAATTTCAAATGAATATTAATGATGACAAATGCAAAATTTTGTATATTAGAAGCAGCAACGACAGTTTAGCAAAGGCAAACTAGGTCTGTTGTTGTTTGCAAGTCCTTTGCATTCCTTTGTAACACCACCTCCTCCTCCCCAGCCAGCCAGACAACTAATGCCATAACTCGTAACTCGGGTAAGCTAGACAAGGGACGTGGCCTGGCTGGTACCTTGGCAAGTTAGGTAAAGTTAAGTTAGATTAGGTTAGGTCAGGTAAAGTTAAGTTAGATTAGGTTAGGTCAGGTAAAGTTAAGTTAGGTTATGTTAGGTCAGGTAAAGTTGTTAGGTTAGGTTAGGTCAGGTAAAGTTGTTAGGTTAGGTTAGGTTAGGTTAGGTCAGGTAAAGTTAGGTTAGGTTAGGTCAGGTAAAGTTAGGTTAGGTTAGGTTAGGTAAAGATAAGTTAGGTTAGGTCAGGTAAAGATAAGTTAGGTTAGGTTAGGTTAGGTCAGGTAAAGATAAGTTAGGTTAGGTTAGGTTAGGTCAGGTAAAGTTAAGTTAGGTTAGGTCAAGCAAGGTTAGGTTTGGTTAGGTCGGATAAGGTTAAGTTACGTTAGTTCATGTAAAGTTAAGTTGTTAGATTAGGTTAACTTAGGTTAACTTTGGATAGGTTAGGTTAAATAGTCTGAGAACCGAAATTCTAGATATGATCTGAACTGTGAGGACAATAATAGGAAGAAAAAAAAAATCCGGGTTTGTAGAGTCCCATAATACTGGATGATCTCAGTATTCTTCAGTTACACGTAGCACCAAGTCTCTTGGCCAGTCCATGGCACCGTACGCTCTATACGTGGACGTCCAAAAGAGTGTTGGACCCGACATATGCTCCCAGCCACGAACCGTCCACACTGCAGTGTCTCGGAGCAGTTTCAGGGTTTGAGCGTCCAAACGAGACTTGTCGAACATGAACGCGAACATAGTCTTAGTATTGTTCCGAGTATGCCTCATGCATGTTTCAGTGCCGTGTGGCCGCGGCTTTAGCCAGGCATTCTGTAAGGGAAGTTGTTCGTTGTTGGTGTTTTGGAGTTGACGAAGTCCTCTAAACACGGGTGCATAATTGCAGATTCCTCCTATCTGTGTATTGGAGTAGTCTGCTTGGAGGAATTAGCAGCCCTCCAATTCGACGAAAGTATATTATTTCCGTCAGCAACGTCAATAGCCTACTATAGACAGGCTGTTGTGCGTTGTCGAGACGTTTTGAGTGAGAGTGAGAGTGAGAGTGAGAGTGAGAGTGAGAGTGTGTGTGTGTGCGTGTGTGTGTGTTGTGTGCGAGCGAGTGTGTGTGTTTATGTGCGTGCCTGAGTGAGCGTGCCTGGGAAGGAGAAGGGAGCTGGAGATATACTTTTATGACGCCTATATGTTAGATGAGATATCAGCTGAGTTACAAGAGAGAGAGAGAGAGAGAGAGAGAGAGAGAGAGAGAGAGAGAGACATTGATTATTGATGTCCGGGAGGGAGGGAGAGAAGAAGGGGAAAGGGAGGGAAGGGAGGCTAAGGAAAGGAGCGAAAGGAAGAGAGGGAGGGAAGAGAAGGAGGGAGGGAAGAGATGTAAGAGAGGGGAGGAAAGGGAAGGGAGGAGAGGTAGGAACTGCAGCTTTTCCTGTCATAGACATCAGTTTGCTTCAGATCTCATGATAACGCACACGCCTGCACAGTCGTGAAAATAAACTGCAATACACATATGTGTAACTCAAACAAATTGATGACTAATGTTTTCACGTTCTGATAGGATGTAATTGTTTTGAATAGTGAGATACAGCTTGCAGTAAATTGGAAGATGCTGTTCAACCAACTTATTGGAAAGTATACCAGCTAACGAACTGAAGGAAGCTGTCAAACGTTTACATGAATCAGTTACATGTGAATGAATGTTATGGTCTGCGATTATACCTCAGTAAGTGTAAGGGTCTGATGGTACAGTCACGTGCAATAGTCCAGTAACACATTCCAACCCAAAAGTCTCGAAAATGGATGCGAAATTTCAACTGTTGGTCTCTTTAATAATAGTTTATAGCGGTTCATAGTGGGTCACAGTGGATCATAATGGGTGATAATGGGCCATAATAATTCGCAATCGTTCATAATGGTTCATAGTGAGTCATAATGGGTCCCAGGAGTAACTCAAACGACTCGTTTTATTCATTTGATGCAGGACTATTTATCGTGACTGTCCATCGTTTATTTTAATACAGTTTTATACAGCAACGTAAATTCAGAAATTCCCACCTTGGAGATGAAATTGGTCCTTTCAAATTACTTTCCTTATGGGGTACGGTAATCTCGTATCTCCCTAAGTATCCCATGTGTGTTGATTAAAAGGAGAGGAAAGAAGGTTGGGTACAGAGGAAGAATGGGTACAGAGGAAGAATAGGTAAGAGGAAGTGAGTTTTAGCCAGAGAAAAACTCTAGGCAAGCTGCACCACGTAGGAAATGTTGTGAGGTCACTGTACTAGTAATTTGAGGACTTACAGTCGCAGTAAACAGTCCTTGACCAGTTAGTAAAGAATCAGCACAGGAGCGTCCGACAACCCAAAACATTAATACCAATTTGGTGCAAGTTATACACACACACACACACACACACACACACACACACACAAGTACTGTACAGTCGGCGGCAAAAGTCCTGTCGCTTCACTTGCTTCACTGAGGCATGCGGTATTCATAGACTCGAGATTATTAGGTGTAGAAAACATGCGTATTTCTCGAGTCCATGAACACTGTGCATCTTGGTGAAGCAGGTGAGGCGACAGGACTTCTGCCGCCGACTGTACATGGGCATATAAAAACCCGTAACGAAAAAACTCGGAGAAACCACATTAAGTATCATACTGCACACACACACACACACACACAAACACACACACACACACACACACACACACACACACACATTCAAGAGCAATAAAAGCCCATGATGGGAAAGATATGTAATGCCCCGAGGACTGGGTAATATTGTGGGAGCAGGTGGGTGCCTCGCCTACACTTTTCTGGAGTTGACTGGGAGTGTGCCCCAGATATATCATGCTTAAAGTGGCTCGCTCATAGTTGGGGGCGTCTGGGCCGTCTGATGTGTGTTAGTGTGTTGTAGAGAGAGAAAGAAAGAGAGAGAGAGAGCCCGTAAAAGGGTTAGTGAGACAATAATGTACAGTTAGCAAAACATGAATTGCGACCACATTTTTGGAACGTTAAGTATGTTAATGTTCATAGTTGTTTGTAGGGATCATAAGTCTGCATTACAGAAGGAAATGTACAGTACAATGCCGGACTAATGTCCTGTCTCGCAGCCAACCACAGGGCGCCACCCTTCTGAACCACTTCAGGCTCTTTTGGCCCTTTTCGGTCCCAGTTACTCCATTTTAGTTCTTCAACTGTCTCTCCGTTCCTTCTATTTCCTTGTGCTTGCTGTCTCACCTCTCTTATCACCTGTTCCCACTGGCGAAGGCTGGTTCCATCCAGAAATGAGGTTCGGTAAGGTCAGGCATAGTTAGGCTAATTCCTAAATTCCCTATTTCCTAGGGAAATATCATCTAAACTCTAACTAGGAAGTATAAACACAGCTGATGGTGAGTGGCTGTGTTACCAAAACAAACGTCAACCAGAGCAGCGTTGCCACATGAGCGATCTGCCAGAAGTGGCTGAGAATCACCACACATCTCTCTCTCTCTCTCTCTCTCACACACAGATTACCAAGGATTCTATCACCACACCTTACAAACTCACTCACTCACTCTCTCTCTCTCTCTCTCTCTCTCCAACAAGCTTTGAAATGTTATAGCTAAAAGAAAAGAATCTATATGATCGTAGAACGCCCTTCTGCTTATACTTTAAAATCTTCATTTTATTATCTGCCTGAAGAAAGGAACAATATGTTGTTAACTGATAATAAATGTTGTAATGATTATTTACATATGCACTTAATGTCTTACCAATTCACACTTATGGTGGAAACAATTTGTTGCCCTTAACTCTCATTAGGTGTTGTTGCACTATACTATCATCATTAGGTATGTTGGTCATCATTGCACGTGATCATAAATCTTTGCTACATTATAACTGAATAGCATGAATGTGAATATCACTAAATTTATTGGATTTAACTTTAACCATTGGTGATTGCTTGTCATCGTAACCATCCAGTAATCATAAAGATTAATACACTTTTTAAATTAATTCCACAAGCAGCAGTCTGTCGTAGCCTATAATGTCCAGGGACGGTATTAATAAAACCACTCTGAGTTTGCACTTGTTCGTATGAGTGCATTACTAAACAAAGAGTTTCAGGCTCATTTCAAAGTAGTGGATCAGTTTCCTCTTCTTAAACTACCGTAAGAATCTGTAATATGATTTGAAAACAATGCCGTGTGGAAACTAATACTTCAGACACATTTATAGCTGAGGAATGAACCTTATTTATACAGCATAACTACAGGCCCTGCACACACCTGCCCCCCAAACATTGTCTGAAACAGTGCTCCTACAAGTTATAAACATTATAAAAAAAACATTGTCGCTGAAAATGATGCACAAATGCTCGAAGCAATGTCTGATGTTTTTGTTGGTGACAATTAATCGAACATGTTCTAAGGTGAACAATCTACACGGACATGTATGTAGCAGTGATCATCACTACGTATATTTATTGTATATATACGAATACATGTGTGTATGTGCACTATAACGTGTATCAAACAAAAAGGGTAAACAGTGACTGTCATCATTACTTACCCACATCCAAATTTCCAATGTGTTTCGTTGTTGGTCCATGTCTAACAGAATTAAGTGTCTCTTGAAGTCAAAACATGTCCATCAATAATCACAGCATTTTTCTTGTTCTTGGCATCGGCACCGTTCACTTGAGGAGGTAAAATACGTACATAGGATATGACCTATACTGTTTACCATAACAATAACAGGTGTTCTTGCATTTAGAATATATTATCATGTCAATAACCAAAAGTTTACGTTGCTAAACTGAGGGGTTATAGCCTATATGATATAAAGACTGTCCCTTCAACCAAATATGAATCTGTGCGTACTTATTCCAGGGTCAGTGATGATAGGTTTGTTTGTCTTGGGTTTATTTGGTGGAAAAGTATGGATGACTTGCAGGTTACTAAGCCTTGACGGAGTTATCAAAGTACTGTGCTACTGACACTGGCGCAGGACGGTTTAATTTATCCAAGAAGTGTAAACATCACACAGGTTCAGCACGGGCAACGAGTAACAGCACAGTCAAAGCGTATGGAGATTATTTTAGCCTAGTATCATTCCACGCTTCTAATTTATTCCTTTAGTTTTGTACTAAGCATCAGTTGGATCCCAGAGTATACAGGATGGATGACACTGGTAACTAATTTGTTATCAAACGCAAAACGTGATCTCTTTCACTTCACACTATGATGCCGCGACCAACATCTGTTCCTCTCCACCTCTGCTATTTGACTGAACTAAGCATTTGTCTAGTAAGGTTCACTCCAAAGTATATGTTCGTAATCGTTCATTCATGGCAATGACTAGAACCTGGCACTGCTTTGAAACCATATCGTAGACTCGTATTTCAAGAGGAGGAAAATGATTCACTGCTTCGGAATGCTTTTGAATTGAAGTTACTGCCTTCTCCAAACCCACAAAAACCACGAAACAAAAAAGTAAGATATCTTTTTTTGTGGCACATTTTGAGACATTAAAACATTCATATTCTTCGATGCAAGACAAAATATTTATTAGCACGCACACACTCTCGGGATTCACCAAGCGACAAATTTATTTTATTTCTGTATTGAGTAAGGTAAGGACTAAAGGTAAGGAAGGAGCCCATTTAATATCAGAACTCCTGGTCACATTCTATTATCTCCTTTCATTCCTCTATCTCTTTTCAATCTGCTATCTCCTTCCATTCCTGTCTATCTTTTAAAACTGCTATCTCCGTCCAAGTTTTTACTTTTATTTTAATCTGTTATCGCCTCCAATTCCTTTATCTATGTTTCAGTCTGTTATCTCCTCCCATTCCTTTATCTCTTTTCAGTGTGTTATCTCCTTCAATACCCCTATCTATTTTTCAGTGTGTTATCTCCTTCCATTCCTTTATCTATGTTTCAGTCTGTTATCTCCTCCTATTCCTTTATCTCTTTTCAGTGTGTTATCTCCTTCAATACCCCTATCTATTTTTCAGTGTGTTATCTCCTCTCATTCCCTTTAATCTATTTTCCAATCTGTTATCTCCTCCCATTCCTATATTTCGTTCCAATCTGTTATCTCGTTAATCTCGAGTTGGCGTACGTGCGTTTCCTATTCCCGATATCGAACTTGCCTCCCTATGTTACCGCTACAATCTTTCCCAAAGTGTTACGGTTACTAGTGCAATATACACCTTTAATGTCCTCCGATTCCGTTTTGCCTGCTGCTGTTTTGGCTGTGTTGTTAAGGCTCTATGGCTTTCGATACTGGTTTAGTGTTTAATCAGTTGCAGGATTTATGTCGTGAGGATATATATCTTTCTACTGATTTTTTTGTTTTTCATATGTTGTTAGTGATAGTTGTAGGCATTAAGGGAGGAGTTTGTTGTTGGTAAATCTGGAACAAATGATTCTTCCAAACTATTCCAAGCAACAAAACACCATTATTTTTGTTCATTTGGTCCTGTTTCTTGGCATACTTTGGAGGAATCAAGGCACTCCAATGTACCAAAAAAAGAATTACCACCTTAATACTGTTCTTTGTGGTCAGATTGGAATGCTACTAACACCGCCAAACTATTATACAAAACAGATTCCCTTCTTGTTTAATATTGAAGTACTGTACTCGTCTGTTTCCTGGCAGAGTTTGAAGGAATCAATAACCTTAATAATTGTACACAAGCGTCGACCCCCTTCAGAGAAATTAAAGTATTATCTCTTGTGGATGCCTTGGAGGGTTACTGACTCTTTCAAACTATATGTCACGAAATACATCGAGTATTATGAGAGTTGCGGATCTCATTTCCAGTTTAATTTGAGGGAATGTACCGAAAAGAAATGGTGCCTTAAATTGAGTCATCTGTTTTGTGTTAAACCATTATATATATTTTGGGATATAGTGTGTGCTTGGAGGTTGTTAATTAAGGTGGTAATTCTTTTTTGTTACATTGGAGTGCCTTGTTGATTCCTCCAAAGTATGCTAGGAAACAGGACCACCAAAAGAGCAAAAATAATTGTGTTCTGTTGCTTGGAATAGTTTGGAGGATTCAGTTGCTCCAGATTTATCAACACAAAACTTCTCCCTTAATGAAGTGTGTGCTTAGAGGTTGTTAATGAAGGCCTCCATCAATGTTCGTCCTTATTCCGTGGCTGGGTGTAGGGGTGACTATAATATCCATCCATGGCTTTTCTTTATATAAACTAATAAAACGAACCTGGTATCAATGGTCGTGGTGGTAGATACTCTTTAAGTTGGGACCAGTTCAATGGGGTTTTGTTATAGGTTGTTGCACAGAAGGTCAAAAGGTCACAAAATTTGACATTTGCTTAAAATCTTACCACACATATTATAAACACGACTCACAAATGTCCTTTCGAACAAAACTGAGCAAAAATAAGAGTTAAAAGGTGCCTGACAAACTACGATAAGAACTATGGGTAGGGTCATTGATCTGGTAATAATGTCAAGTATGGAATGTCGTATAATAATTACTATGTTCAGTATTTAAAATATAATCAACGTCTATATAACTATTACAATATTGCGTTAAGGTGGTAATTTTTTTTTTTTGTTACATTGGAGTGCCTTGATTCCTCCAAAGTATGCTAGGAAACAGGAACAGAAGAGCAAAAATTATAGTGTTCTGTTGCTTGGAATAGTTTGGAGGATTCGGTTGCTCCAGATTTACCAACACAAAACTTCCCCCTTAAGTGTCTAATTTGTAACTGGAGAGAACGCACAGTCCAGATGTAACGAACTTAGTCGGGCAACTGTACTACATATTCTATTGTTTCCAGAATGATGACTACCAACTCCACAAGTAACATTTCCCTTCCTGTCCATTTAGGTTCCATTTGGCCATTTTCCACAGCCACCCATAACCATCAACAGGATCTGGTTTATCCGGCTGTGAGGTGTGTACACGTTTCCACACTCCAGTTTGGTAGACCACACGATCCAGGTGTTGGTACAAAGTGGAGTTGGAGGGAATTCGAATAGGACTCAGGTACTCAGGTCATAAATCTTTGAGTAAGTAAGCATCCATTAGTATTTATTAATGCTCGACAAGCCATGGTTCGCTCCCCAAACAAGGCTGTTAAAGATTATCACAGACGAGCTAGCGATTATTGTGTGATTTCAATAAAGGGATAGGAGTGTGTGGTGTGTGAGAGATCCCAGCTTTGCTATACATGGGTCGCTACGATCTATTACATCTTTCCTAGAGGGTTATACTATTGGATGGGGATCACGAGTTCAACACGTAAGTACTGAGTAGGTGTTTATATTAAATTATACTATATATATATACTATATAATTGAGGTACCCGGTGTTGCCCTGGGAAAGGAAAAGGTGAAGAAACCAATTTTCCCTTTTTATTATAGTATTTATTGTATCAGACAAAGTGTAATTGCTACAATCACAGAATTTTAAAAAATCATATTTCCTTTGGAACACCTCGTGGTACACCGTGTATGTAGTCTTGCCCTCTTCTTTGGCGAGAATGTAGAGTTGGCAAGAATAATCGTCTCAAGAACAGCTGACGTAGAGTTGTCCGTAGAAAAATACAGGTGTGTTGAGGTTGAGTCCTATAATCTTCACTGACTGACTCTGGCCTCAGCTTCACCGGGATTTGCAGACTCTTAACTTAATCCACAGTCTTGTCCGTCCCCTCTTGTGAATGAGTGAGCGAATGACTTGCATGCACATGAAGTACTGTGTCTTGACCGTGAGTGAGTGTGTCCTAGTTTTGAGACATAATTGTTAAACTTAAATAGCATATGGGAGGGGATGAGCGGAATCCATGAGATGAAGACGTCATGGCCCTTCACCTTTCCTGTCATACCCGTAGTCTCCTTGACCCACTTCACCCATCACCCACTTCACCCTTAGTCCCCTTCACCCATCACCTACTTCATCTATCACATATCCTTCAATGGCTCAGGCATCTAGAAATAAAGTGTTTTGTACCTCCTTTCAAACGGGTAAAAATGTTAGAGACTCTTTCGTAATAATTTGAAATGTTCTATAGTCTGAGACACTCTTTGGGGCATGCCGATACCAAATCTACCCTTAGTTTTGTTTTATGATGCGTAGTTACCGAGTTATGAGCGAAGAACTACACTGACACTCATGACCTCAAATTGTCTTGGAGGTCGGATCGGATCTCACTCGACCCCCCATTTTCGGTATCAATAAATTATTTTGTCTTTAATAATGAAGTCTTCATCTTGCACTGTTGTGCCGAAAATGACCTCCAATGACCTCACATGACCTCCACAGATATCAACTGACCTCGGAGCGGAGTTGGGTAATTTTGGCATTAAAACATATTCTAGGTCATAAGGATTTAAAATTTGTACGTTAAGGCAAGGTAAAATAAATCTGAGAGAAAAGTTCGTGATAAAAACAAAACAAAAAAACAGCAAGTGTCCTTTGTATATACATATAGAGTATAATATTTATATGTATTCAGTATAATATATATATATATATATATATATATATATATATATATATATATATATATATATATATATATATATATATATATATATATATATACATATATATATATATATATATATATATATATATATATATATATATATATATGTATACAGTATAATATTATATGCAAACTGTTTCCGTCTACCTGTTTCTTCACAATATCCACAATACATCTTGTGGCTGTAGTGACAGTCTCATCCTTTACACACTGCACTCTATTATAAACACGTCCTCTACATCATTCTTACGTCTCTCTCTCTCTCTCTCTCTCTCTCTCTCTCTCTCTCTCTCTCTCTCTCTCTCATGCACACACCC
>JAWQEG010007304.1:0-16472 GCA_033782935.1 Petrolisthes cinctipes
CTCCTCCTCATCCTCCTCTTCTCCTACTCTTCTTCTATTCCTTCTCCTTGTTTTCTGTTTTCTTCTCTCTTCGTTTCTTTTCTCCTCTCTTCTTTTCTTCTCCTTCACCTTCACCTCATTTTTTTCTTCCTCCTCTCTTCTATCCTTCTCCTTCTCCTTCTCCACTTTTCCTCTTCCTCTTCCTCCTCACATTCAGATTCTCTCCTCTCCCACCACGTTCCCTCTTACCATCCCGTCTATTCATACTGCACTTAGGAGCAAGCAAGTAAACAGAGAGACAGGAGGAAAGGAGGGAGAGAGGAAAGAGAAGGGAGAGAGGAAAGACGAGGGAGAGAGGCAAGACGAGGGAGAGAGGAAAGACAAGGGAGAGAGGAAAGACAAGGGAGAGAGGAAAGGAGGGAGAGAGCAAAGAGAAGGGAGAGAGCAAAGAGAAGGGAGAGAGGAAAGGGGAAGGAGAGAGGAAAGAGAAGGAGAGAGGAAAGAGAAGGGAGAGAGCAAAGAGAAGGGAGAGAGCAAAGAGAAGGGAGAGAGCAAAGAGAAGGGAGAGAGCAAAGAGAAGGGAGAGAGCAAAGAGAAGGGAGAGAGCAAAGAGACGAGAGAGAGGAAAGGAGGAAGAGAGGAAAGACAAGGGAGAGAGCAAAGAGAAGGGAGAGAGCAAAGAGAAGGGAGAGAACAAAGAGACGAGAGAGAGGAAAGGAGGGAGAGAGGAAAGACAAGGGAGAGAGGAAAGGAGGGAGAGATGAAAGGAGGGAGAGAAGAAGAAGAGAGACGGAGGGCAACGAATAATGAATAGGATACAGAAAAGAGGGGATGATGAAGGGGATAATGACAACAGTACAATGAAGGAGATGAGAAAGGTAAGGAATAGGGGGACGGGGAGACCTTTTTCTTTTTACTCATACAGTTCATTTCTCTCTTACTAACTCTCTTCTTTCCCTGTTTCAGCTGAAGTGTTTGATCTTTCTGCATGGCTTTCATTCTCTATCTCCTGGCCATTTTATTATTTTTTCTTGTTTGTATTTTCCCCACCATGTTGCAATCATCATAGTCTTCTTTCACTTGCACATGCACTCCTCTCTCCTATTCTCTTTCCCACTGTGATAAAATCTCTCTCTCTCTCTCTCTCTCTCTCTCTCTCTCTCTCTCTCTCTCTCTGTCTCTGTCTCTCTCTCTCTAACAAACATTGCCTATTTGCCTATCAGTCACCTCTCTCTCTCTCTCTCTCTCTCTCTCTCTCTCTCTCTCTCTCTAACAAACAAACATTGCCTATTTGCCTCTCTCTCTCTCTCTCTCTCTCTCTCTCTCTCTCTCTCTCTCTCTCTCTCTCTCTCTCTCTCTCTCTCTCTCTCTCTCTCTCTCTCTCTCATCTCTCTCTCTCTCCTCTCTCTCTCTCTCTCTCTCTCTCTCTCTCTCTCTCTCTAAAAGAACACTGTGCTGGTCTATATGATTTACCCTTTGACTGCCTGCCAATGGTTTCTTCTCTCCGTTAAATATTTTCATCAGGAGTTAGTAATGATGCAAATTGAAAGAACCTAGTGTTACAATAGGGTCACCACACATGGTCACCTGTTAAAGTTATTATTTTTCTTGCATATTTTTTTTTTTTTAAGAGTTAGCATATAAATAGTATATAAATTTTTAAAGTCAGTAAATAAATAGTATAAATTTTTAAAGATTCAGTAAATAAATAGCATAAATTTCTAAAGAATCAGCATTAATCAGTACAAAATTTAGTGTATATATATATCGGCAGTCACGGGGCACTCACCTCATTGAAGAACTCGTCCATGTAGCCCACGTTACCGTCCACGTGACGGTAACCTCGTCTGGTCCAACATCGTCCTCATCGCTTTGCGCCTGAAAAGAAAAAACAACACAATCTTAATAACTCCATCACAAGGTTAAATGCATATAAAACAACAGTCTTAATCACAAGGTTAAATACGTATAAAACAAACACAGTCTTAATAACTCCATCACAAGGTTAAATACGTATAAAACAACACAATCTTAATAACTCCATCACAAGGTTAAATGCGTATAAAACAACACAGTCTTAATAACTCAATCACAAGGTTAAATACGTATAAAACAACACAATCTTAATCACAAGGTTAAATGCGTATAAAATAACACAGTCTTAATAACTCCATCACAAGGTTAAATGCGTATAAAACAACACAATCTTAATAACTCCATCACAAGGTTAAATACGTATAAAACAATAATACTCCAGAATCCACCAGTCTAGTCTGTAATTATCTCTAACACATCCGATTATACTCCTTGATATATAATACCGAAACAAAACTGCCAGCTTTGCCAAATGTCATTTATCCTTTCCATCTATTAGTATTTATTTAATAGCCAAGACACAAACATCCTCGTAAGGACCAACAGATCTACTGCCGTTTGATTTTCTTTGTATTTCTCTGTATTCATTTAGGATATGACACCGTTATAGAAAAAAATATTCCCCCATTACCTTCACACAACACAACACCCAAAAGTCCTTGACCATGAGAGAAACATGGGCCGTGGGGTTATACGGTATAGGCTATGTAGGTATAATTTCTGCAGGTACCCGCAACCTTGTTAGAACAGTAAGGAAGGACAGGGAAGAGACAGAAGATAGGGGTGAGGGAATGACAAAAAGAGGCCTGGGTATGGAGGACGAGCAAGAACGAGACAAGAGAATGAAGGTTGGAGTGTAGGGGATGACACAGGTCGGGGAATTAGGAGAGAGAAGGGGAAGGGACTATAATAAGAGAGTGGAAGTATGGGAGTGACAGAATGGAGAAACGAAGAAGCTGAGGATATGTGGGAGTAAGGGAGGGAAGGTAGGATGTGTGGGAGTGACAGAATGGAGAAACGAAGAAGCTGAGGATATGTGGGAGTAGGGGAGGGAAGGTAGGGTGTGTAGGGGTTACAGAATGGAGAAAAAAAATAGGAGCTGAGGAAATGTGGGAGTAAGGGAGGGAAGGTAGGGTGTGTGGGGGTTACAGAATGGAAAAAAAAAATAGGAGCTGAGGAAATGTGGGAGTAAGGGAGGGAAGGTAGGGTGTGTAGGGGTTACAGAATGGAGAAAGGAGGAGCTGAGTATTTGTGGGAGTAAGGAAGGGAAGATAGGGTGTGTGGGAGTTACAGAATGGAGAAACAAATACAGAGAAAATGAAGAAACAAAGATGAGAGTAAGGGTTTAGTGTACTGTAGGTGGGAGGGACGGGAGTGGGATGATGAAGGCGGTCGGTAGGTCACACTAACTGCAGCTTCAAGTCTCAGTATCGTTTTTTACATCAAGCAATTATCTATAACCGATCCAATATATATAACAGAGCCATCCGTCACCCCACCAGCCTCCACCTCCACAGTGTCTAGCAAAGAAGTCACTGATGATTTTATAAGGTTAAAGTCATCACTATACTTTCTATTGCTTTGGATTCAACAGGAGTAAATATAACTTCCACGCATAGAGAACAAAGTAGTGTAGAGTCGACAACAAGACTTGACAGAATGGCATTACCATATTTTCTCCAACCACACAGCCCATAATAGAACTCCATATCTTCCCCTCAACATGATACTCACCTCAGCCAAATTTCCATATCAAAAGACAAGCGAACTCACATGGGATGGAGTTGTATTTTAGGTTACATCAAACTGAGTCACAAGAATTACTCTCGTTACTTCTCGAGAATTATCTGTGTAATGAAAACGTTCTTCCAATTCTCAAAAACTGTCATAACCATCAGGGCAAAAAGTATATGTGAAAAAAAGATACAAGTCTCCCAAAAGCTTTAAAAGACTATGGGATGCATGTGCTTCTAAAATCTAAACAATAGTGTAATAAGATGTTACTAATTAGAATGCCAATATGATACGAAAACCTACAAAATAGGGTACGAGCTTTAACCTCTCTCTTGCCATTCAACAGCTCAAGTAAATAATCAGGACACAAAATACTCAAGTGCACTATTTTCTATAAACATGGTAAATATGTAGCCATTAAATTACCACAGCCTAAATAATTGTGAGTTGAAGAAGAGCATGAAAAAGGATAAAACTTAAGTGACCTAGAATATTATCAAGTCGTCAAGACAAAGAAGACAGAGGAGACACATGTGGCGAGATGAGACGAGAATACTTGCAAGGGAGGGCTGGGACACACAAATAATACAGCTCTCAGAGATTTGTGGGGAAAGTTGAGAGAGTTGTCTTGAAAAGGGCAAATAATTATGGTCGACGATAATCACCACACTGTCACCATTTGTATTTTTCATTTAGACATCCCTCCCACTCATCATTCCCACGACTAACAATTGTCTTACACCTATATAACCACCACTACCATTAGTCACACGTGGCCACTACCACCTAAAACGTTTACCCACGTATGATAAAAAAAAAAAAAAAAAAAAAAAACACACACACACACACACAATTATACTAGCCACAGTACCCAGACCACAACCGACACCCACATTTTATGACCACCGTCTATCCACACTACTACCAAAGCCACCACCACTACCCACAACACCCACACAGCTATACCACCCTCAACCCCCACAAAGCCTATGTAAAATCACCACCCACGCCACTACCAAGGCCACGACCACCACCAACACCTACACTTCCATCCTCCCCCGCACACGCCAGTAACCATGACGACGGTGTGCGTGTGACGTCACTCACTGGTGTCCTTCACGCACCCGCAAGCAGCCCTCTTGCCCACCCTCCCGCCCACTTGCAGCCGCCCACATGCACTTGCCGCCCACACACACACACACACACACACACACACACACACACACACTTACTCCACCTCCACGTCCAGTCAGCTACCGTCCAATCCACCTTCCCCCAATTGCATGTGTGGCCATGACGACCTCCCAGCATATCTACTCTTCACCACACCTCATCTCACTACTCTACACACACACACATCTACTCTACACCACACCACACACCACATCTCACTACCACGGCACGCGCACACAATAAACATCTACTCGTCCGTTAGCACACACAAACACAAATTCATCTATAAACAGTAAACTCCACCATTTGCACACACGCGAACATAAATATATCTCCTTGCACACAGAATGCCAAACCCTCATTCGCACACACACACACACACACATATCCTTCTTCTCTCTCTCTCTCTCTCTCTCTCTCTCTCTCTCTCTCTCTCTCTCTCTCTCCTCTCTCTCTCTCTCTCTCTCTCTCTCTCCCCAGGCTGGCAACGGTGGCGTGGTTCTTGCGAGGAGTCTGAGCGAGCTTCATCAATATTCAGGAACAGGAAAACAAAAGGCCGAGTCGTGGTTGCCGCTGTCTCTCCTTCCACCCGCCACCACCACAAGCGGCCGCCACTATAGTATACCTAAAAACAACACACAGCCGCCACCGTCACCGTTTCCTACCAGTTGCTGCTATCGCTATCACTATGTAATTACCAGCATCCCTCCTCACCACCACCATCATTACTATAATCACCAGCATCCCTCTCCCTATCTCAACAACCACCACTATTCTAACTACTATGACATTATCACCATCATCATTACCATCACCACCTTCACTACTAATACTACAACAACAACACCACCAACAACAACAACACAGCGTGGCCATTAGAAAGTGAGGCAAGTAGCAGAAGGTGCGGGCCATCAAGGAGGAAGGAAGAGGAAGCAGCATGGGTTTAGCTGTAATACCAAGGTCGTCAGGAGGAAGAGGAGGAGGAGAGAGAGAGGATGTTGAGGAGCCATTACGTTCAGAATATCAAGCAGCTGTAATACCAAAACACACATAGAGCCTACCCAGATACAGACACGCACAACACACGTACACAACACACACCATACACAACACAAAACAACAACAACAATAGCCACACACACACAACACACCATACACAACAACACACACACACACAACACAATACAACACAAAACAACAACAACAGCAATGACCACACACACACACACACACACATACACACACACACACACACACACACACATACATGGCGGCCGCAATTATGAGAGAAAGAGGGGGAATGGACACTGGGAATTAATATCACTGGCAAGCGAATGAACCTGACGAGGAAAATGGACTCAAGGAATTAATGACACAGCCGAGGGAATGTATATACGGTACTGAAGAGAGGGAACTAACTATAGGCACGAGAAAATTACAACTAACCACAGAATAATAATTGCGGTACCGTATACTACAAAACCTGTCAAATTTAAGGGGACATTATAAATTATTTTGTTGGTGAATTTTGGAGGGATATATACTGATTTCCTCACCTCCATCTTTTTAAAGCCTTGGTTCCTTCCCACTCTCCTTCATCCCCTGTTCATACGTTCGTCACTCCCTAATCTGGAACTCCTTACTCTTTATTTGGCCCACTCACTCCCCATCCCATTCCTTGATATGAAACTTAATTCCTCACTCACTCTCCCTCATTTCCTCTCCCTTTCCTTTATTTGAATCTCTCTCCTTCATTCTTTCATCTGTAAATAATTCCACACCACTCCCTCATCTAAAACCCCCACTCCCTTCCCATCCCACTCCCTTACATAAAACCCATCACCCTGCTCCAACCACTCCCTCCCATACAACCCCCACTCCCCTCCTACCCCACTCCCTCATATACAACCCCCACTCCCCTCCTACCCCTCCCCTCCTACCCCACTCCCTCACATACAACCCCCACTCCCCTCCTACCCCACTCCCTCACATACAACCCCCACACCCTTTCCCATCCACTCCCTCTCATACAACCCCCACACCCCTCCTACCCCACTCCCCTCCCACCCCACTCCCTCACATTCAACCCCCACACCCTTCTCAACCCACTCCCTCATACAAAACCCAAACTCACATCCCACCCCACTCCCCTTCCATGGGACTCCCTCACATAAAGCCCCCACTCCCTTCTCATCCCACTCCGTCATCTAAAGTCCAATCCTATCCCTTCCTTCCATCCTTCTCTGACCCCGCCCCCCCCCTCCTCCAGCCTTCCTTCCATCCCTGCCCCCCCCCCCTCCTCCAGCCTTCCTTCCTTCCCTGACCCCGCCCCACCCCCTCCAGCCTTCCTTTCCATCCCCCCTCCCCTCCCCCCTCTAGCCTGTCTCTAGTGTGGTAATTGTCCTTTCAATCTCTCTCTCCTTTCTGTGGTGTAATTTCCATTTTCTCAACACCCTGGGGCAAAGAGCAACTCGGGCGCGACATTCTCTTTCACCGCTGGGATTTAACAGAAACGTGTGTGTGTGTTGTGTTTTGTGTGAGAGAGACAGAGACAGACAGAGAGATACAGAGACTGTGTGTGTGTGTGTGTGTGTGTGTGTGTGTGTGTGTGTGTGTGTGTGTGTGTGTGTGTGTGTGTGTGTGTGTGTGTGTAATAATAATAATAATAATTAACGGTTTATTTACATGGCAGTCAGAGACTGAAAATTTACAGAGGGGAAGATTACATTAATATTAATTCTAGGATCTGTGTGTGTGTGTGTGTGTGTGTGTGTGTGTGTGTGTGTGTGTGTGTGTGTGTGTGTGTGTGTGTGTGTGTGTGTGTGTGTGTGTGTGTGTGTGTTTGTTTGTTTGTTGTGTGTGTGTGTGTGTGTGTGTGTGTGTGTGTGTGTGTGTGTGTGTGTGTGTGTGTGTGTGTGTGTATTTTTTGTGCCACAGCTTGGAATCATCAACCATAGCCTTCATCTTGCCGACTAATAATTTACCCATCAAAAAATAAAAATCGGAGGAAAGCAAACGGCATAATATTTACAGATGAATGTAGACGGGGCGGTGTGTCATAGTCGAGATCAGAAATGAGAGTTCAAAGGAGCAGGAAACTTAACTCCCAACATTTTCGACAGCAGGAACCACAAAAATCTTACAAGCACTACAAAAATCTTACAAGCACTACAGAAATAGACTATGGTACCAACAGAAATCTTACAAGCACTACAGACATCTTAAAAGCACTACAGAAATAGACTATGGTACCAACCGATAATAAATGTGGGAAGGTGGAGGATAGAATGGAGAATCAGGGATAATAGAAGGAGGAGGAGGAGAAGTTAGTGTTAGCAGAGATAAATGTGTGGAGGAGGCGTAGAAGGTGAAGGACAGGGAGGAAAAATAGGAGGAGGAGGAAAATTATAAGGAAGGAAAGAGGGGACAAAGAGGACGAGAGGAAGTGGGGGAGGGAGAATGTAAATAAAGCGGTTACCACTGACACCACAAGGACAAACCATTTTATTCGTTCTTCATCCTATACGTTCTTGGATGTCACACTTTTGTCAGTTCTTTAAATCTCTGAACACAGGTTGGATGACATAGGAATTCTTTAGATCAAACCAGAGAATGGAAGATATTGCCGTATGGTTGGTGTAAACGATGGCTCCATGTGATGTTTTCTGCAGACATCGTACCGGCTGTCGTCAGTGTCCAATCCACTACTCTTCACTTCTTGCACGCACACACATATATATACACACACACATACATATACACACACAAACACACACACACACATAAATACACACACACATACACAAACACACATACATATACACACACACATACATATACACACACATACATATACACAAACACACACATACATATACACACACTCACGTACATATACACACACACACACACATACATACACACACACACACACATACATATACATACACACACACACACACATACTCTTGGAAAACATACCACATCAACTCCCACAGCTAACTATAGGATGCCCCACCGTCAATGCCACTTACAGGGCTTCATGTATATCACCTTAGTTGGCTTCTATATACTGTACATAAGAGGTGCTCCCAGGTACACATTCGCAATCCAAAATATGTATCCAGGCTTACTTCCAATAGCCTGATGATCGAATATTATGTGAGCTCAAGCAAATATGAAGCAGGATAAGCGTTGTAATTGGTTCACCTGTATGTCAAATGATTCGAAACTTCAACAAGACCTGGATACAAATTTTGGATTACGAGTGTACAGTGCTTGCACATGAATGATTGAATGGTGAACCCGAGCTCGTAAATTCGCGACCACGTACTTAGAAGTTTATGCCATTTGAGCTGTTAACATTTATTTGGGGAGGAATCAGAGTAGGTGGAACATAGTAGAGGGACATGATACAATCTTTCACCTACAATAACACCTTCCCTACACAGTGTTACCAGCTCAGATGACAAACATTTGGGGACGTGGTCGCGAATTTACGAGCTCGAGTGTACAGCCCGGAGGGAAATAATTATGTTTGGGTGGTCCCAGTATCAAGTTTCGTAGTGGTCCTTCAAACAGTGCCACGAAACAAATACCCTGGTCGCATGTTGTTTTGTTTCCTGGTGTAGTGTGGAGGAATCAAAAGTCATCCAATCTAACTACAAAACACTACCTTTTTGACTAATTGCAACTCTGTCACCGTTAAATCCGTATAAGTATAAAGCATATTCAAACAGGTTGTTGACTTTAGAATAGTGTCTTCTTATCCCAGCCCAGAATATATGTAAGCCGGATACTCCTCGGACACTCGGTATTTATGGTAGCAACTTCTGGCAGACGGTGTGGGTGAAGGGGGGGAAGTGTAATAGACTGTGTGGCATAATGTGGCAGTGTGGTGGTAAGTGGTGTGGTAGACAACAGTGTGGGAAAGGTGTGGCAGTGTGTCAAATGATGTGGTAGACAATATTATTATTATTAAAATTATTAAAATAGACCAGAGACACAAAGCTGGGAGAGAATGCAAGTATTCTATCAATCCGAGGACCCCAGCCCCATGAATATATGGCAGAGTGAGACAGCGTGGCAGACGGCATGGCAGACAGTGTAGCAGTCAGTGTAGCAGACAGCATGGCAGACAGTGTGGCAGACGGAGAGCAGCACACATTAAAGTTATCACGTCCGGTGTTCATCCAGGAAGTCCTCGTTATCACCATTACTGATAACACCGACACCACTACATTTTAGAATTTACACCCAGTTTTCCTTCAAACCTGAACCAGAACCAAGGAATTATTCACCATATCGCTGCAGGTGTACAGGAAAGGGAAAATTATGGTTTCAAACTCGCACGGGAGGTAAGGGTTAAAAGTTAATACATCAAACAACATCTGTTCTCTTATACACCTGATACACTGTGCAAATATATGAAAGCTCCAGGGTCAAAGAAACAATTCCCTTTGCCTTGGTAAAATTACAAATAGAGTGAAAGGTTTTCCTGGGGTTGAAGTGTGGGTTGTCACCGTCCGGGTCTGTCTACAGGAGGTAATCGATCTCCACCATGCCCATTAGCGGGATGTTTGCTTAACGATGCGATAATATTACCACCACACCCACCCACCCACCACCATTAAGGATGAAAGCACTTGTCGGCCAACTGCAGCAGGCATTCCAATCCTCCAAAGTATGCTAAGAAGTAGACGGTCTGAGTATTTAGAGTGGGTGGTCAACAATGTGGTGCTGTGTGTACGATTCAGTAACTTATAATATTTCGATTATCTTAATATCATAATATCCTGAATACCACAAAATTGCACTTCCCATCGAAGGAAAGTACGAGTATTACCAACTACGGCTAATGCTTGAAAACTATAACAATTAACACAAACACAACAGCTTACATCAAAATTATATACCATACTTAGACGAATGCCAGACAACCTTAAAATGCAACTTAAAAACAACTTCATCTCCAAGAAGTAACCTGGCCAGACCTTCTGTAACTTCAAAAAATAAATATATTGCAGCCTTTCCTACAACGGTAAAGTGCCCTGTTCAATATGGGACTTCGGAATATCGCCACCGCCACCACCACCACCACCACCACCATCTCCCCCATTGGTGTCAATTTGATGGTATTCTTCCTTGGGCCGATAGCGTAATTTCCGATGTTTATGGGACCTTTTATGGAATATAAGAATGTATATTGATGATTCTCGAGCATATAATATCAGTTTCAACGCTTCAAAAAGTACTCATAAACCTGGAATATTTACAAGATGATGGGCCAAAACAACAGAGCTACACAGGCAGTCATCATCCCCCCCACCCCCAGCTCCCCCCACGTTATAAATGGATGGCCCCAGTTCCCCCACGTTATGAATGGGTGGCCACAACAACCTTGAGGTGGGGGTGGGGGTGGTGGTGGTGGTGGAAGCAGCAGCAGTGAGCCGTACAAGGTTTCACACACAACCACAATGCCTACTTGTCGGGGCGTGGTCTATCCTATAGCATACACTCAATAATAAATAAAGAATAAATAAATACATAGGCCTAAAATTATATAACTCAACAAGGAATCAAATAAACAAAACACTGATTTTTATAACTGATAAGCAAATTACACTTATTAGCTGATACCATATACTATTATAAACCAATGCCCATTCAGGATAGCTATTTTCATCCACTATACATACATTAGGATTAAATTCTTTCCCGATCCTTCCTTTCCTTGTTCATCCTTCAAAGCTTATTATCTATCCTTCCTCTCCGCCTCTACCTCTGGCGACAGACACATACACACACATACACACACACACACACACACACACACACACACATACCGGAAGCTCTCACACTGACTGATGATGGGACCACAACGACACACATAATAATACTGTCTCTAAGCAAACACCAAGAATCTGGCGTTGAAAACTTTCATACGTTATGGAGAAAACAGCACTTCCCTCCGACAAACTACATAATATATATACATTTTCTTTTAACATGGAATTCAACCACAAAAATATGAAAAATTTGTCACCCTTTGTCTAAGAGTGAACCCATAAAGAACCTCGCAGTTCCTGACAAAGTGATAAAAGTTACTGCCGCCTCGTGTGAAGGATAATATACACAGCATGGAAAATGTAGGCAAACTCAACACACGCACAATGAAGCGTCATGTACACTCGTGATAAGTAATTTCTGACCAGAGACGAACTGCAGGCACCACACACACACACATACCCTGCATTCGAACTCAGCCTCTACAGGTGTACTGAGTGGGGAAATGAGCAATACCAGGCGATTCGAAGCTTTCTGCTCCTCACACTCTGGTTAGAAATTATGTATCACGAGTGTACTCAAGAAACATTTACATGGTTTTATATATTTGTTAACCATAATCTAAAGAATAAATTATCTGTATAGGTTATTAAGGGGTTAGTATACTTTTGATAGACTGGAGCGCCTTGATTCCTCCATGTAAAGTATGCCAGGAAACAGACCCACATTTAGAAATATAATGGTATCCTGTTGCCTGGAATAGTTTGGAGGAATCATTTGCTCCAGATTTACCACCCAAAACAATGTGCTATATACCCCCTTAATTAAATCAAATATCTGCAATGGTTAATAATGAGATAATATTACTGAAGAAAGAAAGGGCAACGAGACAGCAATGCAAAAAAAAAAAAAAAAAAAAAAAAAATATATATACCGTATATAATAAACATTCTTTGATTCAAATAGTGAAAAAAAATCCACCACGTTGGTAAAATGAAGATGTTTGTATATATAAAACTATTCAAATAAATCAAAGGCGATGTCTTTCCTGGGACTTCCTGCATAAAGCCTCAGGCGATGTAAAGTGACAGGAAGTGGTGAAACGAGCAGAACAATGATGGGTTGAGAGAGTACACACACATGCACGCACAGACACACACACACACACATATGCACGCACAGATACATACATACATACATACATACATACATACATACATACATACATACATACATACACACACACACACACACACACACACACACACATGCACGCACAGACACATACATACATACATACATACATACACACACACACACACACACACACACACACACACACACACACACACACACTCACACTCACACTCACACTCACTCACTCACACACACACACGATCACACTCACACTCTCTCTCTCTCTCTCTCTCACACACACACACACACACACAATTATGATAAAATAAATATGTGTATTATCATTTTCCATCAGATGTAAGAATAGAAATAGTACGAACTTCCTTGACTACATGTACACAATGGGTCTTTGAAGCATGGTGGAGGACGTTGGCACAAGTGTGAGTCATTTCCTTAGTATAGTGACTGTGGGTCGTGGTGTTGATGATGATGGTGTGGTACTGGTACGACGGCTCTATTGTTTTTTCAATGGAGCCATCGTACCGGTACCACGAACGTTCTTGAATATGGTCCAATGATTAATCCTACTTATATGATCTAGTTGACTGGGAAGTAACCAAGGTAGTTTTTGCCACCCACTATAAGGAGTCTGAGATGTACACACTCGAGCTCGTAAATTCGCGACCACGTCCCCAAATGTTTATGTCATCTGAGCTGGTAACACTGTGTGGGGGAAGGTGTCATTGTGGGTGAAAGATTGTATCATGTCCCTCTACTATGTTCCACCTACTCTTGATTCCTCCCCAAATAAATGTTACCAGCTCAAATGGCATAAACATCTTAGTACGTGGTCGCGAATTTACGAGCTCGGGTGTACAGTCAGGCTCTAAAGTTGTTTCAGTTACCGCCAGACGTTATATTAGTCACGTGGCTTGTTGGTGGAGTTCTGTTTACTTTTCACAAGAGAAATATTGCTCTCGTGGGAACTCTAGATGGGCTCATGGTTCACTGTCATGCGTGGAATGAGGGAAAATATACAGTACGCATTCTGCACCAAAGCGGCAATGGACAAGAACTTTAGAATACAACTGTACATATACTGTACTCGCCTCGTCATTCAGGCCGAATTTCTAAGATATCAGGAACACTATCAATCGGTAGCATATTTTTTTCGATAAGGTTAGTTATATTCCAAGAAACTGATTACAATCCAACGTCGAGATCATATTAAAAAATAAAATATAAGGAAGCGAGGAAAAAAAAAAAACTTATGGAACTGGCAGTATAGAATATTTATATATATATATATTTTTTTTTTTTTTTTTTTTTGGGGGGGGAGGGGTGGCTTTAGACAAAGCTTTACATTCTGATAAACTCTTCATCATCATTCCAGCACTGTAAAAGTTAATGTGATGTCTATGTGAGTCACCCTGTGCGAGAGAAGTAATAATTGTGTGTGTGTGTGTGTGTGTGTGTGTGTGTGTGTGTGTGTGTGTGTGTGTGTGTGTGACGGGGGGAGAGGGGGGGGAGAGGGTAACTGTGCATGAACTACGCGCCAGGAATTCAAGAATATTAACACAACAGTGCGTGGATCGACCTCTCTGACTAATCCTATGCACGAGCGTTGCGAGGCAGGCAGAAATAAGACTGACAGGCATCTATCTATCTACCTACCTACCACCTCACATCCCACACACCATCAAAGTTATGAAGGTGGTGACTGATAAAGAGTTAGTCCCTCCCCTATTTACCCTTACCTATACTATTACTAATGCTATTACTACCACGTGACAATCAAATCCTTTACACTCCACCCATTTTGTTAGTGATTTTCTTATGATTCACATTATCTCTGCCCCTCATCATCATCTTCAAAGCATCTGTTCCATTTACTCCAGCATGATTACTGCACCCTCACTTATTCTCTTCTACCCCCTCACCACCACCCACCATAATGACATCTAATCCTACCTCCGACCCTTCCCTATCCAACCTCTCTCCCTCACTTATTCTCTTCTACCCCCTCACCACCACCTATAATAATGACATCTAATCCTACCTCCTACCTTCCCCTATCCAACCTCTGCCCCTCACTTATTCTCTTCTACCCCCTCACCATGCACCACCCACCATAATGACATCTAATCCTACCTCCTACCTTCCCCTATCCAACCCCTCTCCCTCATCAATCTTCCCTCCACCACCACAACACCCACATATATTAAATTTTACCCTCCATGCCCTCGCCAACCATCTGACCCTCACCCCTCCAAGGACAATGGCCAAGAAGCATCAACATACGGGCATCGGCTTGATATTTCATTCATGCCTATTCAAGCGAAGAATTGGTCGCTATTTGTGGTAAATGGGGAGGGAGAGGAGGTTAGAAAAAGGGGAGCATGCATAAAGTCTGGTATGGAAGGGTGTGTTAAGTGTGAGATGGGTTAGTGAATAATATATATTTAACAGAGTATATAACCATCGATAAAGAATTACCGTACGTGATGTTTGTGAACACTGAAATGTGCAGTTAGATATGAAAACAAACAACGAGCAACAACAACTGGGAAATTGGCCCTTAGAAGCAACGACCAACGTCAGGTAGTGAAAAAGGGTCACAAATCTCCCGGACAGTTCTGGCCATCCGAGACAACACCACCAACACACCGAGACAACACCACCAACACACCAGCACCACGTCTATCGGTCGCTACACCACAGTGACTCCAACCTGGCAACTAACAACTATATATGGGTTATTATATGCAAGTAAACATGCACATTGGTCTGGTGACGTCTATATGCGATACCTATAATGAGCTTGGAATTTAAAGGGAGCCATCGCGCTGGTCATCGTCATCTTTTATTCTAGCCATTGAGATTCTTGCATATAAGCTTTCATAACCTCACATCCTGATAACCACAACAAAATCATCACACCACCTGTTACCTACTATCCATACCAGCACATTGGATCACTAACATAACCATACCACCCTCTAACTCACCCACAGTGCCCCCACATACATCCCCCCCCCCCATCACACATCACAAGAACCACCCACACTACCTCCCACCCACTCCCCTCCGCCCCGCCCCACTCCACTTCACTCACTACATTCCAAACCAACCACCTACACATTATTCCCATCTATTTCATTCACTGCACTATCCTTCACACCATTACTACGACCTGATCCACCAGTCACACAAAAACGCCACCACTACCACACGACAGCAGCTCATAAACTCACCGTTACACCTACACACACTCAGTCAAACACATACATGCACACACCATCATCACAAACACATATAGGGCCTACACACACTCAACACAAACATATACACACACAGAGAAACAAATTTACACACACACACTCACAGCCAAACACAAACATGTACACACACACTCAACACAAATATATAACCAAATTGCGAAACATGCACATGCACACACTCAACACAAACACACACACACACACACACACACACACACACACTCAACACAAACATACACACACACTCAGCCACTGAACTTGTAAACGGGGCTGTCCTCTACCACATCAAACAACAACCACGAGGGACCACCTACCCACTTTCCATTACTCTCCACATCACATCACACCACACTATACTTAATTACAGTCCACACTACTGCTTCTGCATTCACACACACACACAATTACGATCCACACTACACTCCACACCATTACCAAAGAAATTACACTTCACACTAATACCCCGTCCACACACACACACACACACACACACACACACACACACAC
>JAWQEG010007305.1:0-30667 GCA_033782935.1 Petrolisthes cinctipes
GTGGAGCTCTCCGGTGAAGAAGCTCCTTGGACTGCCTTGTCTCTCACATGGCAGTCACACCTCTGCGAGTCCATTCGGAGAACTTCCTCCTTTAGGGAGTTGTTCTCCTTCGTGAGCAGTGAGATGTGCTTCATCAACCTCTCCTCGAGTTTGCAAAAGTCGCAGACACTCGAGGAGTCTAGGTCGCTCGCACTCCTCCCGCTGAAGTCCTCACACCAGCGGTACACCTTGCATGTAGTACATGTAAATTTTCTTGCTGATGGACCAGTCATCTCGCTCTAATTCAATTCAATTTCAGACCAATAATATAAAAGAAAGGGTAGTGTGATTTGGTCTCGCATAAGTCTCATCCGCCTACTTCCAGAAGGTTTTCGGTCGTTCGGCCAACAGAAACCTTATGAGCCAAGCACACCAACCCTAAGGTCTCCCCTGGGTCGGACGGCCCCAATCGTGCCGCAGCTCCCAACTGAGCAGCACAAGAGTCCTAAGTAAATAGGACTCTGATTTTTCGACAGGGGTGCTTGAAGTGTAACCGTCGTCCTACTAATCCCTACTAATCCTCCATCCGCGGCCAAACTTAAAGCAAATAGTAAAACTAAATGTCCACGACTTAATCCGAGATCTTTTACTGGCCTGGCAGCCAGCAAGGCACGAAAGCTCTCTCACCAAAGAGCAGTCGAGCCTTTAGGCACATAAGAACGGTCACAGGGAGCTGGTCAGGCTTATTAATCTAAGAGAATACCTACGGGGGTCCTGAGGCATCTCCATTACTCGTACCCCACACGCCTGAGATCCCTTCAATCTCAGCCCTTTCGAAACCTGTGAGCGTTAAAAGGCGTTGTTTTAGGAGGTTCCAAAGCCTCCCTTCTCACACGGCATAAGGTAGCTGGTGAGGTCCTTAACAATAAAAACTTATTTCGAAAGTGATGAAGATTTTTTTTTTTTGTTTTTTTTTTTTTGTTAGGACAGTTGAAGAGCAGTTGTGAAACTTAATATTAACATGAAGAGAGAGAGAGAGAGAGTGTGTGTGTGTGTGTGTGTGTGTGTGTGTGTGTGTGTGTGTGTGTGTGTGTGTGTGTGTGTGTGTGTGTGAGAGAGAGAGAGAGAGAGAGAGAGAGAGAGAGAGAGAGAGAGAGAATGTATACGTGCGAAAATAGCTAACGATGAGGTGAGGTGTTGGTAAGGCCACAGGCGACCCACTACTGGAGATTAGATCGTCCCTTGTATAGTTTTGGCCGCCAGTTCGCCCCTACTATAATTATTTTGAGGGACCCCGCGCACACCACACCACACCACGCCTCGCCACGCACACCACAAAATACCACGCAACACAACAAACACCACACCAAACACACGACACTACACCTCCCACCACACCATACGACACTACACCACACACCACACCATTCGACACTACACCACACACCACACCATTCGACACTACACCACACACCACACCATACGACACTACACCACACCATACCACGCACACCACACAACACACCACACCTCGCACACCACACAACACACCACACCACACACCTCGCACACCACACCACACCAAACCACACTACACACACCACACCACACCACACCTCGCCTATACGTACATGCAGTAGTAGCTCCTAAATTTGGGTCTGTTGGTGTGAAAATTGGCTCCCTTGATGCTGTTTGTGTCCCCTCATCACAACACACACACACACCACCATTATACAGTAGTAGATGTCACCAGCTGTTTTGATCATTCCAGGAAATCGACGGGTCCAACACCTGCAAGATGCTCATTTGATTTTTTTTTTCACATCATTTTATTTATTACTTTTTTCTTTCTTTTTCTTTTTTCGTGTGTGTAGTGGATTGTACGTACAGTAGACTTCGGGGACCCATGCACCTTCATAATCTATCAGTGTCATCTAATGAGAGACTGAGACAATATTTATGAGTTCAGATCGATATGAGGCGATCCGTGATACACCACCAAGTCGCCCAAAGCCAAACTATACCGACGACACACACACACACACACACACACACACACACACACACACACAGATGTCATATAGCTTTGACACACACACACACACACACACACACACAGATGTCATTTAGCTTTGACACACACACACATACACACACACACACACACACACACAGAAATCGTACAAGTTTACATGGTCGGCACACCAGACCTTTTTTATGTTGATTTTGTTTATGACTTTTCTTGTTGTTGTTGTTGGAAAAAATATTATAAGAACAGACCAATGTTATAATAATGCTAAAATTTCTGGAGGGTATTGCCTGTTAGGATGTCTTAACCTAAAACTATACCACTACACCTTAAACTATATGCCACTACACCTTAAACTATATGCCACTACACCTTAAACTATACCACTACACCTAAAACTATACCACTACACCTAAAACTATACCACTACACCTTAAACTATACCACTATACCACTACACCTAAAACTTTACCACTACACCTTAAACTATACCACTACACCTTAAAGTACACCACTACACCTTAAACTATACCACTACACCTAAAACTATACCACTACACCTTAAACTATACCACTATACCACTACACCTAAAACTATACCACTACACCTTAAACTATACCACTATACCACTACACCTAAAACTATACCACTACACCTTAAACTATACCACTATACCACTACACCTAAAACTATACCACTACACCTTAAACTATACCACTATACCACTACACCTAAAACTATACCACTACACCTTAAACTATACCACTACACCTTAAACTATACCACTACACCTTAAAGTACACCACTACACCTTAAACTATACCACTACACCCTAAATTATACCACTACACCTTAAACTACACCACCACTACACCTTAAACTACACCACCACTACACCTTAAACTATACCACTACACCTTAAACTACACCACTACACCTTAAACTATACCACTACACCTTAAACTATACCACTACACCTTAAACTATACCACTACACCTTAAACTATACCACTACACCTTAAATTACACCACCACTACACCTTAAACTATACCACTACACCTTAAACTATACCACTACACCTTAAACTATACCACTACACCTTAAACTACACCACTACACCTTAAACTATACCACTACACCTTAAACTATACCACTACACCTTAAACTATACCACTACACCGTAAACTATACCACCACTACACCTTAAACTATACCACTACACCTTAAACTATACCACTACACCTTAAACTATACCACTACACCTTAAACTATACCACTACACCTTAAACTATACCACTACACCTTAAACTATACCACTACACCTTAAACTATACCACCACTACACCTTAAACTATACCACTACACCTTAAACTATACCACTACACCTTAAACTATACCACTACACCTTAAACTATACCACTACACCTTAAACTATACCACTACACCTTAAACTATACCACTACACCTTAAACTATACCACTACACCTTAAACTACACCACCACTACACCTTAAACTATACCACTACACCTTAAACTATACCACTACACCTTAAACTATACCACTACACCTTAAATTACACCTCCACTACACCTTAAACTATACCACTACACCTTAAACTACACCACTACACCTTAAACTATACCACTACACCTTAAACTATACCACTACACCTTAAACTATACCACTACACCTTAAACTATACCACTACACCTTAAACTACACCACTACACCTTAAACTATACTACTACACCTTAAACTATACCACTACACCTTAAACTATACCACTACACCTTAAACTATACCACTACACCTTAAACTACACCACCACACCTTAAACTACACCACCACTACACAAATATTCCAATGATGATGATGAGGAGGAGGAAGAAGAAAATAGTATAATGTATTTTTATATTTTACTTTTTGTCAGTGTCGTGGGAAGCATTCTTTACTCTTGACCTTTCCTACTATACACAAATAAATAATGAAACAGTAGAAGTAAAAACAATAAATAAATAATGAAAGAGTAAAGGAAGTAAAAAAAGTGTAAATAAACAATGAAAGAGTAAAGGAAGTAAAAAAAGTGTAAATAAATAATGAAAGAGTAAAGGAAGTAAATAAAAAATAAATAAATAAACAATGAAAGAGTAAAGAAAGTAAAAAAATAAAATAAATAAATAAACAATGAAAGAATAAAGGAAGTTAAAAATAAAATAAAAATAAAAGTGTCTGTGGTGTGAGTTTAATCCTTGTTTTGAGGGGAATATCTCTTGTTGGTAAATTGGAGGGCTACCGATTCCTCCAAACTATGCCAGGAAACAGACAACCCTAGTAAAAAAAAAAAAAAAAAAAAAAAAAAAAAAAAAATACGTGTTACTTATTGGGAACTTGGAGGAATCTATATATCCCTTCAACAATTATAATTTTACCTTCAAGAGAAACCAATATGCACCTTTGGCACGAAAATGCAAATAGAACCAGGGCGAATACCTTCCCAATTATACCCTAAAAAAAAAAAGAGGGAGGGGGGAGGGGGGGGCAGGCAAAAAGTCGGTCGGTCGGTCGGTCGGTGATGGTGGACAGAAAAGTGTGTGTGTGTGTGTGTGTGTGTGTGTGTGTGTGTGTGTATGTATGTACTGTATATGTAGAGTCAAGGTCATATGTTGTTGTGTGTTCTATTTTATTCTTCAGCATCTTATTACGGTCATTTTGAGAATGTACTTTTGCGCGGGAAATTGCATGTGTTAGTCTTGATTTTATCCCCCTTATACAGTCTCATATGATATTATACACACACACGTAATATTATACACACACAAATGATATTATGCACACACAAGTGATATTATGCACACACACATACATAATAGTATACACACACACGTAATATTATACACACACGTTATATTATACACACACATACGTGATATTATACACACACATAATATTATTATACACACACATGTAATATTATGCACACTCACATAGTATTATACACACACACATAATATCATCCACACACACACAATATACATACACATAATATCATACACACACATAATATCATACACACACATAATATCATACACACACATAATATCATACACACACACATAATATTAATATACATACACATAATAATATACATACACACTCTCACAGCAGTGCCCCCAAAATCACACCTTTCAATATTTTTTCCATTGGCCCAATCGAGTGTCAGTATGTGAAATAATTATAATCGCGTATGAGAAAAGTGAAATTTAGTTGCCGGCTGTTACCACCTTAAAAAGTAAAGCTGAGAGGATGTCCAGAAATCACCCACTCACTCACTGATGACGAGCCTTCAACCCTGCCTAACTCCCAGGGTCTAGAAAATCATGGTGGCTAAATGGAAGGAAAGGAAGGAAAAACACGGTGGTAGCCAAGTCTGAGGTGGCGATTATTCATCTCTCTCTCTCTCTCTCTCTCTCTCTCTCTCTCTCTCTCTCTCTCTCTCTCTCTTGTATTTTAGTATTATTTTTTGTTTTTTTCTATCGTTATCCCTCGTTGAAGTTACCTCGGGTTGGAGCGATAGGATCTGCTCATCTCGTAATTCAGGTGGATGGTCCGTACTTAGCACTCTCCTCCTGTTGTTTGTGATGATTGTCTCTGAAAAATTATTTCTTGATCGGGGCAGTGTTTTTTTTTTTTTTTTTTTTTTTTTTATATACTTTTTAGAGGGTTTCACAGGGTCCGTCGTCTCAGCTGGTGGTTGGTTGGTTGATGAGGTATTGAGGATGGGTATTGGATGGATCTCTGCAGTACTCTACTAATACTGTACTGGGGCCTGGGAGGGAAGGTGTATCGCTGATGGGTATAGGATGGATAAATCTGTACTATACCAATGCTGTGCTGGGAGGGAGGGAAGGTGGTATTGATAGTGGGTATAGATGGATTTCTACCTGTACTAATGCTGTACTGGGAGGGAGGGAAAGTGGTATCGCTGGTGGGTATGGATGCATCTCTGTATTATTGTTGTACTGGGAGGGAGGGAAGGTGTCAGCGGTTTCCAGAATCCAGTAACTCGTTTTCACTGGATACAGAAGGAAGGACTCGAGGGTTTGGGTGGAGCCATTCTTGGAATAATATATACATAATCTCAAGTAAGTATATTGGGTGTGATGATTTTAAATGGTGCGGTTTTTTTCAGTAGTACGAAAATTTGAATATTAAGGCCGGATTCTCTTTGTATTTATTAAGCAAATGAGTGTTTAGTGCGCATTTTTAAGGAGAAAACTTGTTTTTGGCAAATTGGAAGGCTACTGATTCCCCCAACCTATTCCTAGAAACAAATTACTGTACTTCAATATTACTAAGAGGGGATCTATTGTTTCTTGTCATACTTTGGAGGATTCAGTAGCCCTACAGTTGACCAAAATGAGGTTCTCCACTTAAAAACTTATCGACACACTTTCGGTCAAACAATGTAGGAATATAATTTATAATGAATCCTAGATATGAATAAAATCTTAGTGGTTACAGGGAATAGATAAAAATCAGACAAGGATTTTTTTATTGTTTTTTATTTGACATTTCATTACTGTACTAAGTAAGAATAAGGGTGAAATGTGGGTTGGGTTAAGTGTGTAGACTTTATGTGGCATTTGCTAAGGCATACATACATACACCTTCCACCGAGTATAGTACTTAATGTATTAATATGAACAGTGTGCAGATAAAAGCCAGCTGTCAGTTATATAATTGAACTTAAAATTTTATGCTAATATATTATGTTCATGAGGACGCAAAAGGACAAGAACATTTTATTTCTGGACACAGTGAACTTAAACATTGGAATTTATTAAATATAATTCCTCTTAGTCTATCTACAAACATATTTTCAACAATTTATGAAACATTGAAATGATTAGCTGCTTACGTACATGAAACTATAGGGGCTGTATTCAAGAAAAACATCCGCGGTGTATACGATGGTGTGGTACTGGTACGATGGCTCCATAGACAAACAACAGAGCCATCATACCGGTACCACAACATCGTATACACCGCAGATGTTCTTGAATACGGCCCTTAGTCTTACCTATTTGTTGTTATGGTAGAGTTTTAAGGCTTCACTCCAAGTTAAGTTATGATCTGACAATGTTTCTGTGTGTTACTAATGGTACAGTAGCACAATACTAATAATATGAAACCCACACGTTATGTACAGTCATTCCTTAAAGCAAATTACAAATGACACCCTAAAGGACCCTGTGATGTAGTCAGAATATTGGAGATAAACGAGTCCTTTAAATAATGCCACGAAACACCACCTATATGGAAGGATCTTGTTTCGTGGCATGGTCAGGAGGAATCAGAAGCCTCCAATTTTCATACACGAGCACAGAGTCCTTAAAGTTAGTCTCCAATGTCCGTCCATGTTCTTCAGATTAACCTGTGTTTCATTGCTGTGATAACTGTGCTAAAATTACTTTACATGTGACTGTACTATGACTCCACATGCCTTCGTTACCCATGAATCTTCCTGCATAAGACCATGGGCCATATGCAAGGATATCCATGGTGTTGACGATGGCTTGGTACCGGTACGATGACTCCATAGACACACTACAGAGCCATTGTACCAGTACCATGCCAATATCAACAAAATGAATGTTCTGGCGTACGGCCATGCACTGCTAATTCTATTTTACTTTAAGGGGACAGTACAGTGTTGGTAAATCTGGAGCAAATGATTCCTCCAAACTATTTCAATCAACAGGACACCATTATTTTTGTTCATTTGGTCCTGTTGCCTGCTTCATACTTTGGAGGAATCAAGGCATTCCAGTGTAACAAAAGTATACTTTCCCCTTAACAACACTCATACTATCATACTCTAATCTCATCACACCTCTGTTCTAAAAGGGCATTAGGAATACAAGGCAATATTTCCAAAGTTCCTTCAAATCGGTACCGGTACTGTATTTATCAGTTAACATTTATTTCTCTTACACCACTACAAGAAAATGTGTCTATGGTATTGATTTCCTATGCTTGAAAATTTCTCACAGTAAACTAAATGTATTGTAAAATTGAGCCTATTAATAAGACTCTTTAAAAAAGTCTGTTTGGCCATAATTGTACATACATTATATAAGCCCCAGTCTTTATATATGACTATTTTCATGCTATTATCACCCAATTCATTTACAAATTTGAGTGTATCTGATCATAGTAGGCCTACCTGTAAAACCTAATGTAGAGCAGTGTAATCATTGAATATTTTCCCCATTCTATAGTAATTCTTAAATATCTAATGAGTCAAATCCTACAGTACAGTACAACAGTTTCAACGTTTACAGTAATTGAATCTACAGTACTTCTTTTTATTCACTATAGGGTCTAGCACACAAACACGTTCCTTCATCCTCCATTCTTGAGTCAAACTTCCTTCAGTCAGATTCACAGGTGTTCATTAACCCTTTGCATGCAAGTGGCATTTTTAAAATATTTTCACCTTCTAACTCCAGTGATCTCTTTATGTCAGAGAAGAATTCTGGTCACTAATGGCTAAGCAATATCTCAAATGAACCTTTTCCCAGCTGTACAGTATTCCCTATTAGTAAGAGTGAGGTTGACTCTTTCCTGGCATAGTGTAGAGGAATGAATGGAGCTCCAATTCACCCACAAAAACAAGAGTCTCCCTGTGACTATTATTATATTATTACAACTAACTTTTCATAAATTTACTGTAACTATATGTATTGAGAAACCACTGGCAAACAAATGGTTAAACTTCCAAAAGCTGGTGCATAGATGAAGGCAGCTTTATATTGACCAGAGGGCGGAGGAGGAAAATGTTTGTGTGAGTGTGATAACCACTTGACTTCTCCATCTCCCTCATGGTTCAGTAGCTGATGTCTGAGCATGAACCATCCAGCAGTTCCTCGTCTGAACAAGCACAAGTGCGACCTCCCCGACCATTAGGAAGGCAGAGGTGGCTGGGAGGGCAGCCACCGTCACTCACTCCACACACGTTGGATACTGTTGTGAGAGAACAGGCATTGGTTTAGCAGAATGGGTGAAGCACGAGAACTTGTGCGGGATATGCAAGAGTGAAAGAAATTAACTAAATTGAGTGTTTGTTTGAGCTGGTAATTTAGCTCTACCTTGACAGCCTATGAAATGGGTCCAGCACCAAGTTTAATTGAAATTACTGTACTTTGGTTGAGGGGAGCTGGGAATCTTAAGGGCATGAAAGGGGAATTAAATGTGAATATTACCCATTTTACTAGGTATTTCTGTCTCTCCCTTTGTTGTTATGATTTCATATATGCATCCCTGGCACTGAAGCCCTCCAC
Source organism: Petrolisthes cinctipes (assembly GCA_033782935.1). NCBI lineage: Eukaryota > Metazoa > Arthropoda > Malacostraca > Decapoda > Porcellanidae > Petrolisthes > Petrolisthes cinctipes. Next base: position 9,355 of record JAWQEG010007305.1, read on the forward strand.
CCCTGGTGAAAATGGAAATGGGATATGGTGGTGGTGGTGCTGGTGACCAAGTAACTAAGCTAACCTGGGGGACAGGTTTCAGGAACTGCAACAACGCCATAGAGTTTGCCAGATCCTCCGAGGGGCGGGACACGTGACGGCGCCTCCAAGCCTGAATACCGATCTACTGTATGGAGTTTGGTGCTGAGGAACAAAGTGTTTAGCATTAATAACAGATCCCCATAACAAATAAAAAAAAGAAAGGACAAACATAAAGGAAGCATAAGTTAATTTTCTTTGTTAATGGGAGAGGACTTAAAAGGAATTTAAGGAAAAAGAACACTTAAGTTTTGACAATGCTAAAATACAGTTTATATGAGGAAATCTAAGAAAAGGGTGAGTACTGTATTTGGACAAGTTTCTGAGTAGCTTTGTAATAATCCAAATATCCAAATCCAAATCACCCAAGTAAGTCAGACCCAGAAATTGATCCATTTAAATTCTAGTTGTACCCACGGGGAATCGAACCCCGGACCAGAGAAATCTCAGGCGGTAATTCTACCGGGTAAGCCAAAGAAGTACTCCATTGGCGTAGCTTTCAAATTCCGCCTTTAACTCTCAGGTCCGGCCATTACAGCTTAGCATGGATGTATCTCCTAAAAACAGAAATGGACTTTATTTGCAAAGTCAGCTTTAACTCAAACTATAAAAATTATTGTCTCACTTTTCCAATGTTTTGGATAACATTTCCAAGACACTTATTCCATAATATTTCTGTCCCAAATTTACTTTTTCCCAGCAACTGTCTCAACAAAACAGACCTGTTCTTTGTACCCAGAATCCACCTTATAGTGAAGTAAACTTGGCCAACTACAACATAATTGTTGAGAGCAGAAAGCCACAACAACTCTTTGGTATACTGTCTAAAGAACAATTAATATGATAATGCTCTGACTTACTCATTCCAGTCAGTGAACAAGAAGTTCCTGTCGGCAATAGTGAGGCCAAAGGGGTAGAGCGCTCCCTCCATAACCACCCTCCGTCCTGTCCCATCCATCCCAACACACTCTGCAAGGCAATGGGATATGAGGAGAGTCAAGGGGGCCATAAGAAGGATGGAAGAAATAATAAGAACCAAGCCAACAGAAATACATGAAAGTCAAGAAAACAAAAAAAAAATGTCAATCAAAATTTTGCTCCTGCTTCAGAAAATTACCATATCACTGAACTGCTGGAGTGTCCCACCTCCGACACTTGGGAGACTTATCACAAGAATAAGAGCCGTATGCAAGAACATCCATGGTGTTGACGTTGGTGTGGTACCAGTACGATGGCTCTGTACTGTGTCTATGGAATCATCGTACCGTTACCACACAATCAACACCACGGATGTTCTTGCATACTATACTGCCCTAAGTACCGCACCAAGACTTACCAATGGAGTGTGTACCAGCATCAGCCCAGCAGAGTGTGACAGTCTCGTAATCCACCACAAGGGAGTTGGGCAAGGAAATATTTTCGTCCACCAGTACCCTCCGGCCTGACCCATCCAGGCCAGATACCTCGATCTTGGGGCCTAATCGGTTCCAGTCACTCCAGAACAGCAACCTGAAAATTGTGGCTATTAATTCCTTAGTCAGTGAGGAATCATTATTGATTGACCTTTAAAGAATGTCCGATGACTTTGGCATATTACTGTACAGTATACTAAGTCAAGACAGTATTTCTGAGGGAAATCCAATACCCAACTCCACTCAATCTTCTCCAAACATCCATCTCCTCCATCATTCTCTCTTAAATAATGCCCATCTCCACCTTACCCCAAGCCAGGGTGGATGGCCAGACCACGAGGATTAACAAGACTCTCGTTGATAACAACTCTCACTACTCCGCTGTCCACACTTGCCACCGCCACCACATCACGGCTTGAGTCAGTCCAGTACACATTGCCAGACACCCAGTCCACTGCTACATCCTCTGGGAACCCAATATCTGTAAAACACACATGATTATTTTTATTAAGCTTGGTTTGTGTATATCAAATTGATTGTACATGTATTGTACTGTACAGTCAGATTCTACCTGCATTACCAATCCCATCATTACTTATTGCAACCACAAGCCTAGATTGAGGAGTTTTGTTTACTTTTCACAGATATACTCGACAATTACTATACACTAATCTCTGGGGAAAGCAAACATGACATTAGAAACTAATTACATTAGGCTACTGTATAAAAAGAATAAGTCTTATACTGTATTTAGATGCCAAAGACCATATACTGTATATGCCACACATTGAACAGGATGAGAGTGTTATTGTCCCTCAGCAAAGCATTAGGTACTGTACCTTTAGATACAACAGGCTTTCGCTGACTGCCATCATAGTTAGAGGAACGAATTGTGGCAGAACGCACATCTGTCCAGTAATACCGGCCGGCCAGACAGTCCACATCCGCACCTGGAAAAACAGACAAATTTACAGACATTACATAAGTATAAATAAGAACACACACCTAGATTTGCCAGTACTCTGTACAGTACACTAATATTACTAGTAAAGGGTATCTTCTTTCACTTAAAAGAACTGGTGCTAGTATCAGTGCATTGGAGCCTAATGATTATTCCAAATACTGTAATGCCATGAGACACTCTTCCTCAGTATAAGTGCTGTTTTCTGGCAGTGTGGAGAGCACGTTAGCCTCCAATTTACCTTTATCACAGGTCCCTGAAATGTCTTCTATCTTAATACTGTAATACCAAATATTGTATAATAGTACAGTACAGTATACAGATATGACTCTTGTCCACTTCTCTTGTGGTATGCTGGAATCTTCAGTACATATGTACACATTGTTTCTTAATATAATTTGCCTTATTTTACAGTACAGTACTTCCATAACAACTTTCATTCCATACCCTCCTATTAAATTTTGTTCATACAGATCAGAAGGATGCCTCACCCACAGCAGTCATGAAGGCCTCAAAGTGTATGATGAAGCCTGGCCCAGACCTGGCATCCAGTGGCATGCGGAGAACAGCAAGACCTTGATTTACCAAGAGCAAATTCTTCTCATGGTCAGGTGCCTCTGGAAGAATATGAAAATACATAACTCTGAAAGGACACTATTATACTGCAAAGAATTATTTTCTTGAAGACCCATTTAAATCTGTAAGATTGAAAGGAAAACAACTCCAGTGATGTCTATGAGTGTGAACATTTTACCAGAACAAGAACCAGTCTAACCGATACAGTTGTAGCCATCGCCTGTGAAGCCAGCACGACACTTGCATGACGCTCCAAAGGGTGAAGCTGGATCACGTTCACAGCTGGCTTGAGGATGACACACAGACGGATCCGACCGACAAGACACACTAGAACGGCAGAAGAATCCATCCCCTTGGAATCTCTGCAATGCAGATGGCAATTAGGGTTAATGCTTTGGGCCATATGCAAGAATATTCATGGTGTTGACGATGGCATGGTACCTGTACGATGACTATGCAGTGTAGCTAGTAAGTCGTCATATCAGTACCACACCATCGTCAACACATGAATGTTCTTGCATACGGCCCATTTCACTAAGTACTGTACTGTATTCTGTAATGGTCATCTGGTACACCATAATTTACTCTTCTTGAGCCTGGTTCTAATCCTCCCCTTGGAAAAATGGAAACAGGGCCTTGATGATTATGATAATGATAAGATGATTATGACTTCAATGCATACAGTCATAAGTAACAACAGTGAGGAAATAATATTACTCACCTCTCTACACCTACAGCGGTATCCTCTTGCAGTTTGGTCGTAGGAACACTCTGCATTCTCTCCACAGTTGTACACCACATTACACCCAATCTGTGGTGTAATTTAGTCAGAAATTATTAGTATTTCAATGACAGTGCCATAATGATACAGTTGCCTAACACTATGTTATTACGGTCTTGTATTCTAACATGATTAAAAGTGTTCAACTCTCATGAATACTTAATTTTGTACTTCCACTCTCTCTTTTTCAACATATACAGTACTGAAACTTCTATGAATGACTCGGATAATTGCGATGTGCGTACTTGGCCCTGCACAGTAGCTTTATCAACAAATATATGTTTTGGTATACTGTATGAATGATTCATACATTTAAAAGTTACTGTATTGTCAGAGACCAACTTCCATGATATTGTAATATAATCTCCTAAAGTAAATGGTTGGACCAACTGACTTTAGTTCTAACCTTACCCAACCCTAGTAAGAGTAATGTGAGGGAGGTGGATGAATAACAAACACACCTGAGTTGGAGTACATAATGTGCCATCTCCTTCAAAGCCATCACGACACTGACACCTGTGTTCCAGAGCGTAGGTGTCATAAATACAGTCTGCGTTGACATCACAGCGGTTGACGATGTTACACCCAGCCTCTAGTGGGATGGAGGGTCATAGTGAGCAAAGGCAGATCTACAAAAGTTTCAAGTTTACACTGAGACACACAAGCCTACGAATGTGAAGGGGGTACAATATCATTCTTTGGTCCATTAGAGGGCCTTGAATCCTCCAAAGTATGCCAGGAAACAAGACCAGATTAGGGAAAATAAATTGTAGTCTGTTACTTGGAATAGCTGGAGGAATCATTTGCTCGAGATTTACCAACACTGTATAGTGAAATTACCATAATCAGGAAAGCCATGGAGTAGACAATTACAGCAGGTTACTGATATAAGGCTACTGAATGACACTATATATTTAGCCATCAAAACACCCAACCTATTACGATTTTTCCATATGGTCATAATTCACCAAGACTATCATCAATTACTGCTTCATGGCCAAACCTGACCTCTAACTGGTGTACAGGAACGACCATCCCCTGTAAAGCCAATGTTGCACACACATCGGTAGCGTTGGCTGGCTCCGTCATACTGGCACTGGGCATTGGCATCACAGTCACTTACACTGCTACACTCATCTGTTGGAGATATACAGTAATTATTTTCTCCCTTTCTCTCTTAGCAGTGTACAGGTGCTGCCAGCTTATAATTTTTGTTTCCACACTGGAACTTTATGCCTTTCTGTGACAACCCTGAAATCACTGTCTGAATGAACCCAAAACTTGAAAGGAGCAATTGTCAAGCAGTTAGTTATATTATCATCACTAATAATAAATTACATACCACACTCTGTACACCATTATTTACTACAACAGCAAAACAAAACAAAAATACTGACACCATAATATATGGTGTAGCTAGCATAAGATACAACTGACCTTGAGGCAAACAAACCAGGCCATCTCCTTGATAACCAGCAGAACACACACACACATGCTTCAGGGTGCGGTCATCAAACACACACTGAGCGTGGATGTGGCAGATGTCAACCTTATCACACGACACATCTGCAGTCAAAAATATCATCTACATTAACCCCCAGACAATGGATGATGACTTCTGGTTAAAGGGGGTAATACACTTTTCGTACATCGGAAATACAATACAATATAATACAGGCTTTTGTGTCTAATGTGTTACTCACCTAATTCATTGCAGTAAAATCCATCACCATCATAACCTGCATTACACTGACAACTGTGGGTCTGGCTGTAGCTGTCATAGATACACTGGGCATTGTGGTGGCAATTGTTCACTTCATTGCACGACACTGAAAATTTATAATGCATATGTAACATAACCTCTACTAAAAAGATGCATACTGTACAGAAGAATAAGGAATACAGTACAGTACAGTATACCTTGGATACATCACATATTAATATTTTATATTCACCATTTCATTTTACACTCAGTCTTTCACTGAAGATCAACAAATATTTTTCCAGCTTCTGATATTTTTTACCATAGAGACTAATGGATCTACTGTCCCTGTGTTAAATGACAAGTGCTATATTAATTATTACTGTATATTAGTGTTATATCGAGGACCTGGTGCATGTGTATTACTGGTTGGATCTTATGAGCTGTGCAGGATACTGTATACACATTCAAATATACAATTCACACATAAACCACTGAGTAGGTAGCAAAAATAGAGGAGAAATATTTGCTGGCCAGAAGGAAAAAAAAATAAGGGTTGTGTGCTGAGACAGTCGTGATGCATCCAATAAACTTTTAATGCTCAAGTTATTTCAGTATGTGAGTGAAAGGATTGGGGCGTACTGATGACAAAAGCAGTGAACACAGCAACAGGGTATATCAATCACTTGCAATAGTAAAGTCAAGAATATGAGAGAGAACATGGTGTGAAAGTTAATTGTGAAGTGTTTGAACAGCAGATGAAAGAATTATGAAGGAAGCTAATGAAAAAAAGAGAGAATTTCTACACTTAAGGGTACTGCTTGTAAACCTGGAGCAACTGTTTCCTCCAAACTATTCCAGGCTACAGGCTACCATTATTTTTGTTAATCTGGTCCTATTTCCTGGCATACTTTGGAGGAATCAATGCACTCCAATGTACCAAAAGTATACTTCCTCCTTAATACACTGTGACTCATATTTTGTTTTGCTGGAGCTAATGTTTTAAAGTTTTAATGTTGTGACAGTATAATGATATGAAGTCTTTACAGTAGCATCTTCAATCACCTATTCCATAAGCTTCCTGCATCCTCACTTACATTGTACTGTACAGCAAAGATTTGGTAAATATCAATATTATCAATACATATGATGGTGACCTCATAACAATTCTCATAATTTTGAAGCATAACACTATACAGTTCTGTACATTTTTTGTATGGCTACCAGTAAATTCCCATATTCCATATCATAAATGTTTCTAAATTTCATCTAAAATATTACAGGGTGTCCCTAAATACCTTGTGCACTTTTAATAATGAATAAATGTAAGGTGCACAAGGATTTTAGGGACACACTAGCTGTAGTCTATATGAAAATTTTGGTATGAGAAAAAAAATTTTGCTACAGCCCACTGGACCCGGGTATATTAAACGCCTAATTTACCTTTATCATTACCTTTATCCAATGATAGTTTGGCCTTTACACGATTACCAGTGGACATTTACCATGAGCCAGCAATAATCAGTTTATACATGTATAACCATCTTCCCTCGCAACAGGCAGCCTTTACATTCAAAGCTTCCCCAAACCAGTGACCAGCAGTTGGTAAAAGCACAAAGCAATTGTCTGCAGCCATCAGCACTGCAAACCCTCTGTGCAACATTACCCCTGCTCTTTGTCCCTCCTCCCTGTATGTTGTAGTTGTATTCAGGGTCACCACTCGCCTCACAGTCATGGCGATCGTAACTGTACGTGTAGCCATTTGGACAGAAACAACTGCCCTCAAAACAGGCTGGCAGTGGCCGGGCTTCAGGTCTAACTGGTCTCACTAGTTCTATGGGCCGAGTAGGATCACATGGTGGAGGACTTATGGGGGTGATTTTACAGGGAAGGGTAAAATGATGTGGATTAAATGTAAGGGTAATAACTGTACTGTATACAAATGGAAAAAAAGTGGTTATTACTGGATCAGCAATATAATAATCACTTGGGTCAGATAAGAATACTTTAGTAGAATTGGTTGAAATATGAAAGAACATCTGAGGGAGAGTCACGTTTCTTAACAATATCACAGTCTGTGGTAACCTAAGCAAGATAACTGAATGTATTTCATACCCACATACATTGATATACTGTAGAGTATAAGATGAAATAATTCTTATTGTCTTCACTATCAAAACCACTGTAAAGGAGTAATCAATGAATTATTAATTCTAAGTAATACAGTAATATGGTATGATTTGATTTGAAAGGATATTACATTACATTCCACACACAGTTATCCAAAATGATCCAGCTGTATACTCCCTCCCACTCAAATGCCAACTTACCTCCAGTTTCAAGATCACAGGAGTTGAAAGCCTCATTGTAAATATATCCAGTGGGACAAGTGCATTTTGCTGACCCACAGTAAGGCACCACTATATCCTCTGAAAATAGTTACATGATTAAGTTTTATTTGTAAACCCCACAATGGAGAAAGGGGCCATATTCAAGAACATTCATGATGGCGTGGTATCAGTACGATGGCTCTGTTGTTTGTCTATGGAGCTGTCGTACCAGTACTACACCTTCATCAACACCACGAATGTTCTTGCATACGGCCCAATGTACTGTATATATTAATAACGGCAGCTCACAGGAAATGGAATTAAGTTTTTTATCTCTGTTTCTTGACATTCCGGAATATGTTGTCATGAAACTAAACTTGTTTCCTATAGACTCATTTTCATAATAAGTGTGAACAGGTTTTTCATTTATCCTTTTCTTTTCCTCAAAGACTTTTTTTTTTTCCTGCAGTGGTTTTGAACTTCACAGCCTTGTGAATGAATAAAGGCAAGAAAACACCACAACAATTACAGAACAGGTGTACTATTTACAGTAAATATGCATTGCAATGTGTTGGCCTTACCCTGAACAATATATCTGTTTTGGAATTGATGTGGGTTAGTCTTGCCTTTTCTACCTTGTCTTTACCTGTATGTTCCGGGTTGGATGAGGTTGGTATGCATTTGTTTAAATTGGTGTCATGGAAGTAGTTGGGGGGACAGAAGCACACGCCAAACAAACACTCAACATCTCGCCACTGGAGGTAAAACATGAAATTCATCAGGAAACACTAGAAATATACTTTATATCCTCTATATGTATCGCTTTATTTGCATTGTACAGTACTGTACTGTCATTCACTTCAGTTGCATTCTACTTATGCATTCTTACTGTGATGAGCAATGAGAAAATATAATATTACTTTCTCTTCCATATGGCCATTCTTACAATTTTTCATAAAGTCAAAAAGTGATACCAAAACCTTAGTGACTTAAGTCACTCTTGAAGTACATTTTTATCTTTTTGGTAAAATGACACAAAAAACATTGTTTTTGCAGCAATATGCCTAATGAATTTACTGTACTTGGAAATCCCACACACCAATTTTGCTGACCACTTAAAGTTCAAGCCAAAATATCTATATGTACAGTATGTAACATTCTGTTGTACCTCATGTGATGGAGGATACTGACGATCTTCTTCCACTGATGGATAGGGTTGATTTGGGGGATAGTAAGGTTCTTCAATGTCTTGGCCTAAATCTTGTCCTTCTACAGGTGGATAGTAAGGTTGTTGAGGCTGCTGGTAAGGATCTACTCCCTCTTCCGGGGGATAGTAAGGCTGTTGTTCAGGAGGATAGTATGGCTGTTCTGGGGGATAGTAAGGCTCATCAGGAGGCTGATAGGGCTGCGAATAGTTGTACTGCTGAACGGAGGTGTCAACTTCACAAGTATATCCATCCCCAGTAAATCCTGGCATACACTGGCACCGGAAGCCCTCCTCAGTGTTGACACACTCACCATAAGGGGAGCAGTTCTGTGCCGTCCCACAGTTCACTGGAGAAATTTATATCCAATTAAATTATTAATTTGAAAGTGAGGAACGAAATGGTTAATCGGATAAGCAATGTGAATTCTGCACTATACTTCTGGTGGAATAAGATGGGAAGAAGAACTTGTAAAAATTATTAGAAGAAACCCTGAGTCACTAGAGACATCGCAAGAGATTTAAAATAGTAAACTCGAACTATCAGAGAAAATCAGATTAAACTAAAATAAGAATTTGTACGGTATTGTATTATGAAACTGCAACTTGAGTGATGGTTACATTACTGTCTGTTTCTTCCATTTGGGGTATTAGGACAGCTCTAGATACACAACACACAAATTCATGAGAATTATCACCTAAATCAAATATATATACAGTACTGTACTTCAACAAAGAAATATTTGTCTTTATATCACAACATAATACACAAAATCCCTGGCCTCACCACTTACTGTCCATGGCACAAAGAAAGGAGGGTGATTTCCCTGGTATGGAAGAAGCAACACTATAGTATAAACCACTTGCCCTTTATTGATTCTGTTCAAAACAATCCCATGATGGGGTATTGCTGGGAGGAGTGAAGCATCAACTCTGTGGATGGATGGATTGTGGATACTCTTGCTTAAAGTAATGATATTATCCATTGTGCAAATTTTCTCCTAAAACAATAGGCTACCACATGCCACTGACATATTCTTTTCTATAACAATTACCTTCATCAGTTGGAGTGCAGGTCTGACCATCACCATTATAGCCAGTGTGACACACACATCGGAAGCTCCTCACGGCATCATCATACTCGCAATTAGCATAATGACTGCATATATCATAATCAATACAGCTACGCTGCTCCAGTATACCAACCGTCTCTGAAATATAATGTTATTTTAGATGTGGTGTAAAGATTAATAATCATTCTCAGGAGGGTAGGTTAATTCTACCAAGAGTCTCCCATGAGTAAGAAATTAATAATAATGTCTCTAACCCATACAAGAAAGGTAAATGGACTTTACAGTACTGTATATGCGTTTTGTCTTTCATTTCACTTGTCCAAAATAACCATACAGGCTCTTGGCTTCAACATAAGTGAAAATGAGTGAACCACCGAACAGCATATATATTAGCAGAAGGATAATTGTACGTAACAGCATGTGTCAAATATTTCACCTAGTAAGGACTGTGATAAACATGGCAGGCCTATAGAAACTTAATGAGGAGACACAGTGTAATACAAAGCATCCAATATCTTATCTCACCTGATTCTTCGGTACACTTGTATCCATCACCCACATAACCAGGAAGGCAGGTACACTGAGCTGTACCTGCTACATCTTTACACCCAGCATTAGGGTCACACGGCTGGCCATCACAGATACCCATTTCTGTCACACAATCACATACATCATTAAAATACACAAGAATGTACTCAAACCATCTGACATAACATACATACTCACACAATATTAAAATGCAAATATTATGTACTCTTATAACAAAAAATACAAACACATACATTATCAAAATACACCAGGACTAATAACATACAAATCATATTACAGTATCATAACAATGCTGTTAACTCACTCTCACAATAGACACCATTGCCAGTGAAGCCTGGCTTACATGAGCAAGTGAAGCTGCCAGGAGTATTAACACAGGTGGCACTGGGGTGGCAGTTGTCACGCCCTGTGTCACATTCATTCATGTCCAGGCAGATGCCTTTATTTAGTGTGGCATCGTACACTTCACTATAACCTCGTTCACACACACACCTGGAAAACATCAAAATTAGCTTTAGATCATATTAATTATTGTCTCAAAGTCTGAAATACAGTACAGTATAGCTAAACATACATACTTCACTTTAGTCAAAACTCCACAATTTTGTGTCAAATTACATCAATTACACCTTTTAAATCTTTAACATACAAGTATAGCCATGTCGTACCTGAAGCTGTCTCCATCAACAACACACTGACTGTTTTCACCACACTCATGGTGTCCCTCAACACAAGGGTCAACCTCTGGATTGAATGAAAAAACTGAGATATATCATCCAGAGATCACACACTACATCATTAATCATCTAACTTTTTTAATTCTTGTTCAAAGCCAAGCACCAGACATCAAGACTGAGGTATTAAGTCACTTTTTAGTTATTATTTAATGCATTTATTGAATTGTCATTATACAGGTAGAGCTTAGTTCATTGAGGAGACCAATCAAGTACAGTATTTTACTCTCTTCATCTATGGGAGTACCAAAAGTTTAGTAGTACAGTACATAAGTACTGTACCTTGAGCTACTCCTTACTAGATTGAATATTCAATTATTATCATGTACTGTATGTCATGCTCTCATGACAATTCTATTAAAAGTTTGCCAACCACTTGCTTGAATGGACCTTACCTTCCAAGGGTGACACCTTAGCTGACAAGGCATAGCGAACAATCTCCTCCGGGCCGTCATATTGGATGAAAATATTTTCAGCCACCTGTCATGAAAGCAATGTAAATAAATATATTCTGGTAAGCAACTAAATCTACAGTAAATTACTTTCTTCAACTATGGATTTATATGAACATTTAGGAACTACAGTACTGTAGTGCAACAATGTTATTTGTATAAATTTACCTTAGATTTCATCAGGAAGACATAGTTGGGTAGACTAAACTAATTAATTCAGTACAGTGATACAATACAAAACAATACCTTCAGTCGGAGTGTGTCTGGTCCCGCAAGGTCTCTAGGTCTCCAGGTGCACTCGTTGAAATCTATTGTCGTCTCTACAGTGAAGGGCGTGTCAATGGTCTGACCCTTCAAACGGAACACACGGCTTGATCTGGATCTTAACTGTCCTGTAATGCATCATCAGTCTTATATCATTGTCCTTTAGCATGTACAGTACTTCCATATACTGTACAGTTTAAAGCAATCACATATTGTAACTGACATATTGATTAGACACTTGTACACTAACACATAAAATACACACATAACTTACTAACATACTGTATAACTAATCAACTCATGATTTACTTACTAACAAACTAAGAACTGATTTATACATAACTTGCATACAGCTCAGTCTCATACATAGTTCAATCAATAGCAGGTATTGTATGTTAATAAGTTTAAGGAAAACGTATATGGTGGTTAAGAGTGAGGCTCACCTGACTTGACCTTGGTGTATTCTTCATTGAAGGCATCCATCTCAATTTTAGAGCCAAGTGGTACAGTGGGTACTGATCCAGTCACCTGTGACTTCACTTCTAAGTAGTTGAAAACATCCAGCCCCTAAAATATAAAATTAACTACTAAGTACTGTACATATAGTGTATTAATCCACATCATCATTAACTGGATGTTATTGTCTTCATATACTGTATAACCAATATGTAAATTTATACTGCACTTACATTTTATAGAAATGTGATGCAAAGTCAAAACTTACAAGAAAATGTTGCTGCACCACAATATTATGACCAGTCTGTGGGAAGTTAATGTCTACTGTACGGTTCAGTACTCCACCTGGAGGTAAAGAAATAATTAATATAACAATTACATTTTAAAGACAAGTGCAATACAGAATTAATTACAAATTTCAGCCTCCTTCACATCATACTTAATGAATTTGGTATTTACCTGTCAGTGTGAAGCCATTAGGGACATTTTTAATTGGCTTTGCAAACAACCAGCCAATTCCAGTACCAATGGCTAGTACACTCTGGATGTCATAACCAATCTGTGAAGGTATATTGGACAAGGCAGTGTAGCTCCGACCCTCATTAGTCAGAACGTATACATGGAAGTTGGAATCTTCAATGTCCACACCATTGATGTTACCCATCATTTTCCCTGTAATTCTGATGGGTTCCTCTGAAATGATAAATAAGTTGATTACATCATTATCATACAGTACTTAAGACTGCTCTTACTCTAGATCATAATACTGTTTACTGTATTTTTTCAATTAATGTGAGTTATTACAGACTTTACTTACCAGTGCAGCTTAGGGACCATGTAATCAAATAGAACTTAGAAGTTACATTCTTACCTTTCCTTACACAATTTATTCCATTGCCAAAGTATTCTTCATCACAGCTACAACAGAAGCCGGGTGTGTAGTCATTGCAGACTCCATTTGAATGACAAACAGAGCCTCCTACAGCACAAGATTCTCCCTCAGTCACTACCTCTTGGCCCTCTCCCTCCTCCTGCCCTCCTTGGCTTGGCTCTTGCACATTTTCATTGGTGGTCAGTTGTCCAATGCGGTACATCCACACACCAGGTGAACCACAGTTGCTCAACCTGAAATACATTAGGTTTGGTTTGGTTTATTACTGCAGTAAACAGACAATGGTGACAATATCCTAACCACAGTGAACTAATGGTTAGCCTGACCCTGTAAAATGTATTTCCTCTACAGTATTTTAACACTGACCCCATTGAACTCAGTCACTAATTCCCAAACAATATATACATCAAGTGTATTAATACTTTACTTGTCCAGGCTGCGAACTTGGTCCATGCCCGAGTGCTCAAGTATAAAGGACCTGCCATCCCCCGACATAATCCCAGCCTGGCCTCGTGCATCCGGCAGACTGGGGTTCTTGCCATCACCCTGCAGCCACTGGAGGCCCCCATCTGCGTAGTGGAAGATGGCATACGAATCCTCAGAGTCCGTCAATATCACCAGCTGGTATGTGTTGACCTAGAGAAGGGACACAGCCTTGATATTTGCTCCAGTCATTTGCTGGGCTCAGTAACTGTGCCACAAAAGGGTTAGGCATAACATTATACTGGCCATACTTCTTCTCAACCTTTATCTGCCACCAGTAGCATTTACCATTACATCTATCATACATCTTTTAAGAAGGTACTGTACTATACTTTCCTCCATTGACATTAAATTGGAGGGCTACTGATTCCTCCATTCAAATGTATACTATAAAATATGCTAATCATTAATGTTTAGTATACCAACACAAGTGAGACTGAAAATTCACTTCTTAATAAAAATCCTGTACGGAAATCAACCAACCCTGTCTGAACGTTGACTGTATGGTCCAACGCCATCCCACGTGACAATGAAAATACCAGTGGGGTCAAACTCCTCCATACCGCTGAAATGTTCCTGGATGTCGAACTTGGCCCGGGACACAGTGGCGGGGTCAGAGGTCTCCCTGCGATGACAATGATTACAGTACAGTACTTACATTTTAAATAGTCTTTAATTCTGCCAGTGAACTAAAAGGCATTAAATTCCTACACAATACTTACCACAAGAATTATTATATTCAGGGAGTCATTTATGTGGTACACTTTGGAGGAATTGACAACCTTCAGTTTGCTAACAAAACTTTGGACCCTTTATAATATATGGAGAGTATAATACTGCAGATATTTCTTGAGCATAGTCTACATGAGCAGAGCAAACAAAACTTAGACAATAAATATGGTACAGTCTAATATCTAACATGCAGTACACAGTATACTGATGACAGTCAAAACTAAGCTCAAATACAATTTAATGTCCTCATGATTTGCAAAACTGAAGTAAATGCTTTATCCAATGCTATCACATGTAAAGCTAGTTTTTATTGACTGTACAAAAGTAATCCTATGTAAAAATGGCACTTTTGACTGTGTTCCCAGCTGTGCAAGGCTTACTACAGTTGGTTTTTCTCTAGTTAATTGTAACACTAACTAATTAATTGTAACTGTGACACCAAGCAATCAGAAGTGATCTACTGACATCACATGTATGTACCATCAGCTAGGTTAGAGTAAAACAGACTATACTGTTTTATTATATTGCATCTATTCTAATCCATGAACTCACCTGTACCAGACTTTGCCTGCTTCTGTGGTATCCACATCAGAATAGAATGGGGCAATGACTGGGTACTCAAGGGGGAACTGCACGTTGAAGAAGTTGGGAATCTCAGTGAGGAAGGAAACAAATCCATTGCTGTTCACCTACAGAAGAAGAACACATGATGAGCCTTATTATTCCCATGGTCATTGGTGAGAGGTCAGCAAATATGGTACAGTAGCCTACTGTACTTCAATGTATACTGAAGCCTTAGAAAAAGTGTCCAGACACATTTTACACCTGAAGAGCAGCCAAAAGTGACGTGATAATATCCTGCCACACACACACACACACATACTTCACTCTCATCAATATAGATTGGAAATTCGAGCTGAGGTGATAACAGTAGGTAGGACTGAAGAGGGCGGCCACCAAAAGCGGCCTATCTTCTAGTAACTAAATAATAGTGTCTACACTCCCTTGTCCTACTGTACGGCTGTGAGACATGGACACTTAATTAATGACGCCATGAAGGGTTGTGTTGATTCCTTAGGTACCTTACTGTACTATAGGTATTTGTGGAGAATCATGAGAAACTCATACCTGGAATGACCGAGTGTCCAACCACAGATTATTCCGTGCGACTGACCTATTACCAACCTGCCCTGAGAACGCCAACTTCAGTTATAGGCATGTGGCTCGTTTCCCTGAGGTTGACTCTGTAAGCAGGGTCAATGACCTTGGATGAGGAGGCCAAGGGGTAGACCGCACAACTCGTGGCTGAAGTAAATCTATAATTCATACTGAGAGGACCTTGTAGTCACAAAGGAGAAAGAGACAGCGAGGAGGGACAGCAAGCACGAAGTGAAAAGAAGAAAAAGAAGGTAAGTTAAAGAGAAAAGGTACGGTAGCCACTCGAGTCTGAAAGGGCTGCCAAACTTTAAGTATTGCCCACATCCAAGAGGGTATTACCCCCCTACGAGATGACATGAGAATATCCCCTTAAAATTAAGCACTAAAAGATACCTTGACTAATCTTCACAGTCAACTACAGACAGTTTTATGCAACTTGGAATAAACCATTGACAGGCAAAGAGGTTGAAGACTAAACTTTTGGTACTCACAAAAATAGTGTTGTATATTTGTCCGAAGAATATGATGGGAGCTCTGAGACTAATTTCAGGGGAGGCAATCTCATCTCCATCTGGCAGGCTCGTGTCACCCGCCTCCTCGCCATAGTTGTAAAAATAGGTCTTGGAGGCGGCCAGCGAAGGTCCCGCTAACAGCCCTAACCCCAACACCACGAGCAGGAGGGAACTGCACCTCATCCTGCTCCTGCTTGGCTTCTGCTTGCTTCCTTCACAAACACACCAGCAAGCAGAAGTGGTGATGTATCCTCTCGTTGACTGCTTGCACTAATTCTTTCACAGTCAGGCAAGTAGGATGGAACACACACAGGAGTAAATGAAGTATAATGGTACACAATCTATCCTCTCTGTTCTTATCAAACAATCATACTTGACATCTGGTTGGTCTCTAATTCCACACACTTACACTATGGTTTATTAATCACTTGCATTTCAATATTATTTTCGTAAGTTTTTTCCTTTCGAATGGATTCAACTGCATGGCCCTCACTCCATGTCCCCTCCTAGCCACTTATAAGACTCTCTAGTCGAATTCACGTGGAGGAGAACCGAGTCTACTGAGATGTTACGGGAAGAACAGCTGGGTCCCATCAGGCCATCACATTTCCCCTCACACACACACACACACGCGTTAACCACCAGCCTCGATCTGCAGTAAAGTTGGAGGTGAGCTATAGAAGAGAGTGAATGAATTAGCCTAATCTACATGCCTAAATAACAACGGACACATAAGTAATATAGGTTAATATTACTCGTGGACGATTTGAACCAAGTAAATAGAAAAAAAAAGTTACAGTGCAAACAACAACTATAACAACAACAGTATGAATGAATAGCCTGGTACATCACAACTGATCAACAAAGTACTCAGTTAATTCCCGCCGTTATCACTGTTATCTCGAGTACTCAGACTGGCCAGAAGGAGAGCCACTTAATCTGATTTAGTTTTTCACCCGTCCAAAGAATAATAATCAAAGTCAGCGTCCCCAATTTATTTCATTTCGGGGTCACAGAGAGGGACGATTAGCTAGGCTACACATTCACCTCTGTTTCATGGGTTAGCTAATTCATTATCATCATTTTTCAGCCAGGTTTTATCGTCACTAACTTGACACCGGTTATTACACATTCAGTCGATCTGTACTTGCCACAGTTATCAGGGAAGTTCTTATAACATTCACAATAGTTACTAAAGTCCGATACGAATACGAGTAATAATCAGCAGCTATATAAAAAAAAATATATATAAAAAAACTCCCTGTACCCCACCTCGAATAAGTACCCTAAGGAATTAACATGTCACTGAAAATAACAAACAAAAGATTTTCTATGAATGTGCAGTGGTGAGTAGTGAAAATTGGTGGTGGTAGTGAGTGATGGTGGTGAGTGGTTGTGATGAATGGTGAGTAATATTGAGTGGTTGTGATGAGTAGTGATGAATGGTGGTGATGAGTAGTGATGAATGGTGGTGGTGATTAGTGATGAATGGTGGTGGTGAGTAGTGATGAATGGTGGTGATGAGTAGTGATGAATGGTGAGTGGTGATGATGAGTGATGACCTATTTGTCTGTAACGTCTGCTGGGGTGGCGACTGACTGACTGACTGACTGACTCTCTGGTACTGATAACGAGAAATAAGATGATGTTGATGATGATGATGATGGTCACCTGTGTACTGTACCGTCTTCTCTCTCTCTCTCTCTCTCTCTCTCTCTCTCTCTCTCTCTCTCTCTCTCTCATTTTTTCCATTTCTCTCATTTTTCCATTTCTCTCTCTCTCTCTCTCTCTCTCTCCTCTCTCTCTCTCTCTCTCTCTCTCTCTCTCTCTCTCTCTCTCCTCTCTCCTCCTCTCTCTCTCTTCTCTCTCTCTCTCTCTCTCTCTCTCTCTCTCTCTCTCTCTCTCTCTCTCTCCTCTCTCTCTCTCTCTCTCTCTCTCTCTTCAATTATAAAACTGTGACTCCCCTCCCTTCCCACTCTCCTCTTCCCTTCAATAACACATAACCTTACTCATATACCTTACTTACATACACCCCAAACTATCTATCTGAAGAGTGTATGAATAGTCACTAATATACATATCCCTCACTACCACCATAATTATGACAAAGAGAAATAATGATATATATAAACAATGAGAATAATTATAAGAAGGTTGATTATTATTTCTCATGGTGATATTTTTTTTTTTTTTTTTTTTTTTTTTTTTTTTTTTGACAATGAGAATATAAGAAGGGTGATTTTCTTTCATGGTGATTTTTTTTATGAAACAGTTTAATTAAGGGGGTGCGGGAGTAGGGGACAGGCTTGGGGGTGCGGGAATAGGGGGACAGGTTTGGGGGGGGTAGAAAGCCTGTCCCCTATTCCTGCACCCCCCCTAACCTCCGCCAAGCCTTGTCCCCCTACTCCAGCACCCCCAAAACCCCCCTAAGCCTGTCCCCTACTCCCGCAACCCCCTAACCTCACCCCCAAGCCTGTCCCCTACTCCCGCAACCCCCTAACCCCCCCCCCCAAGCCTGTCCCCCTATTCCCGCACCCCCTTAAGAACTGCTTAAAAAAAAA
The DNA here is from genome assembly GCA_033782935.1 of Petrolisthes cinctipes. Taxonomy (NCBI): domain Eukaryota; kingdom Metazoa; phylum Arthropoda; class Malacostraca; order Decapoda; family Porcellanidae; genus Petrolisthes; species Petrolisthes cinctipes. The sequence continues at coordinate 28,265 of JAWQEG010007305.1, forward strand.
AAAAACTCTCTTAAGGACCCTATGAGACTCGGTGGCTTCTGATTCCTCCAGACTATGCCACGAAACAAACTCCTTCAATACTGGTGGTGGTGTTTCGTGGCAATGTTTGAAGGACTCGCTAATCTCCAACAATTTTCTGACTATATACATCACGGGGGGGTCCCTTAATTAATTGTCAGCAAACTGGAGGGCTACTGATTCCTCCAACCTAGGCCATGCAACACATCTCCTAACTGTAGTAATATGGCTTGGTCTGTTTCCTGTCATAGTTTGGGGGAATCAGCAGTAGCCTTCCAATTCGTCAACAAGAATATCCTACAGTGTGTGTGTTGATAATATAAAGCATGTTAAATCCTCCAAATTATTCTAGGCAACAGGACAGTCTGAGGAACTACAACAACAACAACAACAACAACAGGCACCATTATTTTTATTTATCGTCTGTTGGCTGGCATGTTTTGGAGCAATCAAGACGCTCTAATGTAGTACTAAAAGTATACTGTCCCCTTAATAATAATAAGGATGTTGTTGTGTTGTTGTGTCTGCTCTCATTCCACCACTGGTCCCTGCAGCTGGTACCCATGCTCTCTCTCTCTCTCTCTCTCTCTCTCTCTCTCTCTCTCTCTCTCTCTCTCTCTCTCTCTGTGTGTGGTGTCTCTCTCTCTCTCTCTCTCTCTCTCTCTCTCTCTCTCACTCTCTCTTCTCTCTCTCTCTCTCTCCTCTCTCTCTCTCTCTCTCTCTCTCTCTCTCTCTCTCTCTCTCTCTCTCTCTCTCTCCATACATGCATTTATTTATTTATTAATTTATCTATTTATGTAAAGAAAATCTTGTTCTCTGTGCACGTGTCTGATAATGACGTAGGTAAATAAAGAACTCTGTTGAAAGCCGTGCATGTACTGTACACTGTATTGAAAGGACCACCAATGGGTTAGGCTATACCACTTAACAAAATGTTTTCACCAGTTTTGTGTACACGACTTTTGTCTCATTGTACACACACACACACACACACACACACACACACACACACACACACACACACACACACAGAAAATACACAGAAAGACACACATACACACAAAGAAAATACACAGAAACACATACTGTACATACACACACACCATGATAGAGATCAGAATGTTCACTCTGACTGCTCTTGTATGACTGCAATATTGAGTGGGGTGGTGGTCAGGCGAGGCAGTGTAAAGCCACAATCAAATATCCATCCAATAACACTTCCTTCCATCCTATAGTAAATATCTTGGTAATAAAGAACAACACATGTATGATTATCCATCCAACAACACTTTCCTTCCTTCATCCTATAGTAAATATCTTGGTAATAAAGAACAACATATGTCTGATTTTTTTTTTTTTTTTTGCAGCATCTCATAAGAATAGTTGAGGGGGTTGAGTTGATATTAGGTGTTGTATGATTATATTTTGATATGATACTGATTTATTGCACGATGGAAGGAAAGTGTTGCTGGATATTTGATTGTGGCTGTACATGTAGTAAGGACAACAGAAGAGAGAGAGAGAGAAAGAGAGAGAGGAGAGAGAGAGAGAGGAGGAAGGAAGAGGAATGCTTAACAGGGAAGGCAAGACTCCCCCTCCTTCACACTACTTAAGGCAAACAACTCACACGTGTCACCCTCGTTCACCTACCCACCCTCATTTCCCTTCCACCCTCCCTCATTTCCCTCCCACTCTCCCTCTTTCACCTCCCTCATTTCGCTTCCACCCTCCCTCTTTCACCTCTTTCATTTCCCTTCCTCATCACTCTTCTACCCTCCCTCATTTCCCTTCCACCCTCCCTCTTTCACCCACCCTCATTCTTTCACCTCCCTCATTTTCCTCCCACCCTCATCACCCTTCTACCCTCCCTTCCTTTTTCCCTCCCACCTTCCCTTATCTCTCCCTCCCAGTTTTTTTCTTTCTTTTGCTTCCCTTTTTCCCATCCCTCCCTCACTCCTAATCTCCCTTCTACTTTTAATCTCTCTCTCCCTCCCTTCTCCCAATTATCATCTCTCCCTCCCAGTAACCCATCTGTCCCTACCTTCTAAATGTTTTCTCCTTTTCCCGAGAGAGAGAGAGAGAGAGAGAGAGAGAGAGAGAGAGAGAGAGAGAGAGAGAGAGAGAGAGAGAGAGAGAGAGAGAGAGAGAGAGAGAGAGAGGCTACATAACTTTAGACCACGACTGTACACGTTCCCTCCCCTCATCAGTTCGTTCCTTTGACATTCTTTTCCTTATTTTACTTCGCATTTTCTCACGTCACATTCTCTCTGCATTCTTCCCTTCCTTCCTTCCTTACTCCTGTTTCATTCACCTCATTTTCTTACATACATTTTTCATCTTCCTTTCTTCCTTCCTTCTGTTTCATTCACCTCATTTTCTTACATT
>JAWQEG010007306.1:0-19918 GCA_033782935.1 Petrolisthes cinctipes
GCTGAGAAGAGTGGAAGGGACTGAGAAGGGAAAGGGAGGAAGAGGAGAAAGGAGAAGAGTGGAGGAGAAGGAAGGATGAGGCTGAGAAGAGTGGAAGGGACTGAGAAGGGAAAGGGAGGAAGAGGAGAAAGGAAGGAGAAGGGGGAGGGAGAGGCTGAGAAAAGTGGAGGGAGAAAGAAGGAGAAGGAGAAGAGTGGGGAGAGGAGGGGGAGGGAGAGGTTGAGAAGAGTGGAGGGAGGAGGGGAGGGAGAAAGGAGAAGAGTGGAGGGAGAAAGGAAGGAGGAGAAAGAAGAAGAGTGGAGGGAGGAGTGGGAGGGAGAGGCTAAGAAAAGTGAGGGATAAGATAGAAGAGGGAGAAGGAAAGAAGGGACTGAGAATAGTGGAGGGAGGAAAGGGAGAAAGGCGGGAGTAGGGAGGAAAAGGGAGAATAAATAAAGAGTAAGGGATGGGGCTAAGAAGAGTGGAGGGGGATAGGAAGGGAGACAGATAAGAGAAAAGGAGGAGTGAACAAGAGGGTATTAAAAGTGAGGCACAGAAGAAGGGCGAGTGAGAGAGAGAGAGAGATGGAAAGACGAGGGAGAAAGAGAACAAAAAATGAGGGGAGAGTGAGAGAGAGAAATGAGGGGAATGTGTGGGCTGGGTGACGAGGTTAAGAAAAATGAGAGAGAGAGAGAGAGAGAGAGAGAGAGAGAGAGAGAGAGAGAGAGAGAGAGACCCCCCCTTCCCTCAAGCATACCACCACCACCCATCTTGCGTTAAATACACACATTAGTGAGAGAGTCTGGCCAGGATTCTATAAATAGCTCACAGCCACTTGTCCCCTACCCTACTCTCTACCCCCACTAACTCCCTCCCCTTCCCCCCCCACCACCACCACTAGCTCCCCTCCCCTTCCCCCACCACCACCACTACTACTAACCTGTCCCCTCCCCCTATCACAACCAACTGTCCCCTACTCCAACTCTCTACCCCCACCACCACCACCACCAACTCCCCCCTCCCCTCCCACCACTAACTCCCTCCCCCCACCACCACCAACTCCTCTCTCCCTCCCCCCACCACCACTAACTACCCCTCCCTTCCCCCCCACCACCACTAACTACCCCTCCCCTCCCCCCACCACCACCACCACTAACTACCCCTCCCTCCCCCCACCACCACTAACTACCCCTCCCTTCCCCCACCACCACCACCACTACTAACTCCCTTCCCCTTCCCCCACCTTTTCTTTGCCCAACCCCTATCTACTCCATCACCAACACCCCTCCTTGTCCCCCCCACTACCACCCCAACCCCTACTCTCTACCCCCAACAACCTTCCTCCCTATCCATCCCCGTGTCCTATCCTCCCCCACTTTTCAACCCCAACATCAACCTCCCTTCACATCTTCCCACCCCCTTCTATCTCTCTCTTTACCTTCTCCACCACCTCTCATGAATACCGCCTTCCTTATTCCTTTCTCTCTCTCTCCTCTCATGAATACCGCCTTCCTTATTCCTTTCTCTCTCTCTCTCTCATGAATACCGCCTTCCTTATTCCTTTCTCTCTCTCTCTCTCATGAATACCTCCTTCCTTATTCCTCTCTCTCTCTCATGAATACCACCTTCCTTATTCTTTTTTCTCTCTCTCTCTCTCATGAATACCGCCTTCCTTATCCCTTTCTCTCTCTCTCTCTCTCCTAACGTAATCATTCCTTCTTAACCCCTAATTCCCCTCTTTATCCCCTAATCAGGCATTCAGGGGAGATTCTTTTGTTGGTAAATTGGAAGGTCTCAGATTCCTCCAAACTATGCCACGAAACAAACAGATCCCCTATTAGTACCACTGAAGGTGTATGTTGTCTGGTATAGTTAGTAGGAATCAGTAGCCTTCCAATTTATCAACAAAAGAGATTCTCACCATAATATCTGACAGAGACTACTACTGTATAATTATTGCCCAAGAGATATTAAGGTGGTAATATTTTTTTTTTTTTTTTTTTTTTTTTTTTTTTTTTTGTTACATTGGAGTGCCTTGATTCCTCCAAAGTATGCTAGGAAACAACAGGACCAGAAGAGCAAAAGTAATAATGGTGTTCTGTTGCTTGGAATAGTTTGGAGGATTCAGTTGCTCCAGAATTACCAACACAAAACTTTCCCCTTATTTAAGCCCTTGTTATAGGTGGGCTAACTTAACTAACTAGAAAATTACCGATTCCTCTTAACGATGCCCTCAATGGTAACTAATAGGGCATCTGGTGTTTCGTGACATAGTTTGGAGGAATCGGAGACCTTCCAATTCACCAACAAAAGAATCTCAGACCCTTAACCTGTGAAGAGTATACATACATTATATATATAAACTAGTATTCCCCCCCTCAAAAAAAAAAAAAAAAAAAAAAAAAAAAATTAATAATAATAATAATAAACTATATAATAATAATAATAAAAATTAACTATGATTTTTTTAGCTTCTCAACAGTAACAGAATGCCCCCTTCGTTTGACCAAGACTACTTAATGTACTTACTATGATGGTGGTGACGAGTTGTTGTTGTTGTTGTTGTTGTTGTGGAAGTGTAGCTGTGAATTCTGTGGTGTTGAATGTAGGAGTGATTAAGGGGGTGCGGGAGTAGGGGACAATCTTGGGGGGGGGGGGGTTTGGGGGGTGCGGGAATAGGGGGACAGGCTTGGGGGGGGGGTTGGGAGGTGTGGGAATAGGGGGACAGGCTTGGGGGGGGGGGGGTAGAAAGCCTGTCCCCTATTCCCGCACCCCCCTAACCACCCCCACAAGCCTGTCCCCTACTCCCGCACCCCCCTAAACCCCCCCCCCTATTCCCGCACCCCCTTAATTATTGTGTAGTCCGTTCATTCATTACCACTGGACGTCCTTCCTGCATACCTGTTGATTAAAGAAATAAACACACCTATGAGGCATCCATGTAAATAATTCTCCGATGCACAATTAAATTTATCTGCCTTTATAAAATCTTCCTTGGTACTCACATTTTTTTTTCTCAAACTACTTCATTATAAAAATTCCAAGATACTCAGAATTTTCCTTGATTAATTTCTTGTTAATATATACTAGACTAAAATGATGCATGATATTAATGGCACTAAATTGAGACCCTATTAAGGACCCTGTGATATAGTAAGAAAATTGAAGATAAAAAGAGTCCTTCAAATATTGCCACGAAACACCACCACCTACTGTATATGGAAGGAGCTTGTTTCGTGGCATACTCAGGAGGAATCGGAAGCCTCCAATTTTCATACACATTCACAGGGTCCTTAAGAATAATTTTTATGACCCAAGCTGCATCAATGTTTACCTTTATAATGCTATGCTAAATTAAGGCCCCTCTGATTGTGTACGAGAATTGGTGGCCTCTGATTCCTCCTGACTATGCCATGAAACAAGCTCCTTCCATAGAGGTGTGTGTGTTTCGTGGCAATATTGGAAGGACTCGCTAACCTCATATTTACTGACTACACCACGGGGCCCCAGAAATCAGTTGCATCATGTTTTAAGTATATTAAGGTGGTAATTATTTTTTGGAACATTGGAGTGTCTTCACTCCTCAAAAATATGCCAGGAAACAGGACCAGATGAACAAAAATAATGGTGTCCTGTTGCTTGGAATAGTTTGGAGGATTCAGTTGCTCCAGATTTACCAACACAAAACTTTCCCCTTAAGTAATGGTACAACAGGCTGTATTAAAAAACATGTGTGGTGTTGACGATGGCTTTGTAGTATGTTTATGGAGTCATCGTACCGGTACCATGCCATCGTATACACCATCAATGTTCTTGAATATGACCTAACATTTTTTTTTTTTTTTTTTCAGGAAGGATCATTGGAGCGGACTATCCAATTGCTTGTGTGGCAATGGCTGATGGACTTCAAGGATTAAAAGCTGTACTGAGAATGGTTGGACCCAACACAGAACTTAAGGTGGTAATTCCCTTTTGGTACAGTGGAGTGCCTCGATTCCTCCAAAGTATGTCAGGAAACAGGACCAAGTTAACAAAAATAATGGTGTTCTGTTGCTTGGAATAGTTTGGAGGATTCAGTTGCTCCAGATTTACCAACACAAAACTTCCCCCTTAAGGGAAGATTCTCCTGTTGGTGAATTGGAAGGTTTCTGTTGATGCCTCCAAACTACTGTATGCCACGAAACAGATCCCCTCTTAGTACCATTGAGGGTAATTTGTTTTCTGGTATAGTTAGGAGGATCAGTAGCCTTCCAATTTGCCACCAAGAGAATCTCCCCTTAATACTGAGTAATATTTCAGTTAAATGACCAAGACACTGAAGACGGGATGTCCAATGATCCTTCAGGTAACAATAAAATTCTCGAATTCCTAGAGGACTTTTTTTCAGACCTTCACATGACATTATTAAACTTTTATGGGAATAATTGCCAGCTTCGAGTTGGAACAGTTTCAATAAAACAAATTATATATATATATATATATATATATATATATATATATATAAAGGAAATGGAGTACTGATGATGATAAAGAATTTTCAAAACTAACAACAATGCCTTAAAATGTTATAATTGTTTACCCGTAAAACTTCCATTTTCTCTGATTACTCCATTTTCTTTCACATGTTCAAGCCATTTTAAGGGGATAGGATACTTTAGTACATACATTAGAGCGTCTTTGATTCCTCCAAAGTATGCCAAGAAAACGGACCACATTAGCAAAAAAAAGATATTGGTGGCCTGTTGCCTGGATTAGTTTGGAGGAATTGGATGTTCCAGATTTACCAGCACTGTACTGAATACCCTCTTTACTCTCCAACTATGATAAAAAAGGAGTTGTTTTTGTTTACTAGTGTACTTCTAATTGTATGCAAACTCTACAGGATAAAGTACCACTCTAACCTTTAAGGGGGGAAACTCGTGCTCTAGTGAATCCTCCAATCTGTCACAAAACAGATTCCCTATTTGTAACATTCTGGCAGTTTGGAGGAATCAGTAGCCCTACAATCTGCTGAGAAGTAAGGACGACCCTATTAAATAATAGTACAGCCACAATCAAATAACCACCGACACTTTCCTTCCATCGTGCAATTAAATCAGTATCATATCAAAATATAATCATACAACACCTTACTCAACTCAACCCCCTCAATTATTATTATGAGGTACTGCAAAATCATACACCTGTTGTTCTTTATTTCCAAGATATGTACTACAATGGAAGGAAAGTGTTGGCGGATATTTGATTGTGGCTGTACAACAACACCTGTCTTTTTCCAACACCAAACCTTTCTACGCCACCCACTACACTACATGGCAAAACACCCAGGGATACCAAGAAACATCAAAACAACCCCCAGTACACGATACCATACACAAATACTATCATCTCTTACACCCTGTCCATCCCAAACCAGTCTCCAAAAAACACATCCACACTCAAATCACCCACCAATCCATCAAAAAACTTAAAAACAACACCCTGCTGCATGCACGACCCCCTGACATCCACCCATCAGAATCCTCCCTTCCCCGCAAGGACAGAGTCCACCTTACCAGGTTGAGAAGTGGCCATCATCCGGCTCTTTTGACATACCAAAAGAAACTAGATGGAGCCATCACAGATACCTGTCCAGGATACAACACAGCACCCCATTCTATTAAACACGTTATGGAAGACTGCAACGCACACAACAACACTCGCCAACAACACAAGATACACTCACTGAGGGCACTGTGGGAAAGCCCGGTTCAAGCCATAGCCTTCCTCAAGAGCTCGAGGCTGTTCGGCCAGACAGCTTGAGGAACTTCAACAACAACAACTTATCAAATGTATAATGCAATTTCAATAACTCCTAAACAGTGTTTGGATAATTCAATGTGGTCCAAGAGTTCATTCAATAAAACCTTACCACTGTGCAGGATATCACTTGAATACTACTGTACTATTATTTCTTTTAATAGTTATCTTTATGGATTGAATACTGAGCAATTAAATACTTATGTTACCATACTCCTTAACAATAAAATATTTCTGTGTTTGTAAACCTGTAGTTTCCTTTTACCATTACTTAAAGTAATTTGACAGTAAATAAGGGAGTGGATTGGCAAATTTTTCCACTGTAATGTAAGAGTACTGTACATGCATTTTGTGCTGGACTGAACCTGTAGTATACATGGTGTATCTTTATGTTGGCACCAAGGTCAGGTTGATTATCACAGACCAATGACTGGGACTCAAACACCTGTACTGTAACATCGATAAAAAAAGTATCGGCACCATTTCAGTCTTTGACATTATGAAACACTGACCATGATTAACGGGAAATGATACACTACTGACTGAACCAGAGATGAATGTTTCACATCTTATCAGACCCCAAAGTGCCGATATTTTTTTTTTATCAATGGTACATCACTTCTGCATATAGTGATGGATAGGTTTTCAAATTCTGACCACTAGCACTCTGACCTTGGTGGCACCATAAAAATACACAATGTGTACAAAAGGTTCAGTGCAACACATAATGCATGTACTGTATACAATGAAAAAACTTGTCTAAAGGGTGCTGATGAAATACCTTTGATAATTTTCAGTATGGTATGAACAGATCTATCCATGAGTATTTCAATGTGAGGCATAGCCAAGTAGAGAATTCTGATTACTGTATATCATTCTGGGGTGGGATCCACTGTGACAGACTTTCAAGGATGGTCTAGTGGACACATGCTTGATTATATCCTTATGAAATTTAGAATGAAGAATTTGAGATCATGTAAAGTTTCTGAATAAAATTACATATTACAATATATCACTAGTGTCCAAACTTGCTGCAGCAGCCAATGAATACAGATGGTGGGGAAAGCAAGAGTGTATCATACTGGTGGGACTCCACACCAACACACAAGGTTACAGCAGTGGTCTGGGCATTGAAGTTTACATATAGATATACTTTTCAGTCTGCATCAAAGTAGATCACACTACCCCATACCAGGTTACAATCTAAGCACTAATTAAGTTTATATTAGACATTTCTGAGTCTGCATCAAACCACACATCAAATTGCAGCAATAAGCTGAACACCAAGCTTGAGGAACTTCAACAACACCACCACCATACCAGGTTACAATCTAAGCCCAAATAAAGGTTATATTAGACATTACTTAGTCTGCATCACACCACACATCAAATTGCAGCAATGAGCTGAGCACTAAGATTTCACAAGATAAATATTTGTCTGACTCACTTCAACATTGCAAAGCTTAACACCACACCCAGTCCTGGAGTGGCGGCGTCTACATCGTGTGACCACCCCCCAAGGCTCCCAAGGAAGGAAGCTATGGGGGCCAAACCGTTACAACATCCCCCCGCCCCCCACCAGGGGGCGCAAGTCCCTGGGAACGGCTTCGATCACCCGGACAATACCACACCCTCACACAACACACACAACTACACATTTTTTCATCACCGAGGAATGATTCTCCGGCTGTCATTTCTCGGCTTCTCCTTCTAGCCGGAGACATTGAAAGCAATCCTGGACCCACAAACAAATACACATGTCCAACATGCTCTAAACCCATCACATCAAGTAGGCAGACAAAGGGTTCAGTTCAATGCAACTCTTGTAAGAACTGGACCCACTTATCATGTACAACATTAGCATCCATGAAACACTACACAAACACATGGACCTGTTCCACATGTCCCTCACTCCCACCTCCACCACCCTCTCCATCACCCTTACCAACACTCCCACCTCCATCACCCTTACCAACATTCCCACCTCCATCACCCTTACTTCCAACACCAACAATACCTCCACCTCCACCTCCTTCCCACCCACACTCTCCTCTCCCCCGTGCAGCAGCACCTAACACACACCGCACACACAACATTAACATACTTCAACTAAACATAGATGGCATAAACACCAAAATGGCATCAACTCCGACAGACCCCCACACAGAACACTCTAGTTACACTGGACATTAGTAAAGCATTTGATGCTTTCCCCAGCCACAACCTCACAAACAAAATATACAACACAAACATGCACAATAATACAAAAAGATGGCTGGCCAGCTTCTTGGGAGGAAGAGTAGCCCATGTTACATTTGCTGGTCAGTCATCTAACATTAAAAGTTTTACCAATGGTGTCCCCCAAGGTTCTGTACTCTCACCCACCCTTTTCAACCTATACATGCACGACCTTCCAACACCCCAGGCACCACAAATACACATAGCCTCCTACGCAGACAATATAACACTCGCATGTACACACAGAAATGCAGACACAGCCACTCTCATCCTCCAACCCTACCTCAACACACTTAATGCCTGGTTCACCACAAACAGAATTAAAATAGCACCCAAGTCAACTGTCACCCTTCTCACCAACTGGAATGCTGAACACCGCTACACACCACACCTCACCATAAACAACACACCTATACCACACACACACACACCCAAAATACTTGGCATAACATACAATACATCCATGACATTCAAACAACATATCACGGCCATCAAAAACAAATGCAGGACTTAAAGCCCTCAGATCACTTGCCAGCACAACATTCGGACACAACAAAGAATCCACAACCACAGTATACAAACAATATATTCGATCAGTGATGGATTATGCAAGCCCTGCCTGGGCCTCAAACCTCACTGAGACTCATCACAACACCCTTCAAACCATACAGAACAGAGCCCTAAAGACAATCACAGGCTGCACAGCTACCACACCTACAGACCACCTACACTATGAAACCAAAGTCCTCAAAATCGAGGATCATCTTGACATGAGAGGCACACAAACACTTGCTGCAGCCTCCACAAACCCACACCATCCACTACACTACATGGCACAACACCCACACATGCCAAGGAACATCAAAACAACTCCCAATACACGATACCATACACAAACACTATCATCTCTTACACCCTGCCCACCCCAAACCAATCTCCAGAAACATATCCATACTCAAATCACTCATCAGTCCATCCAAACACTAAAAAACAACACACAGCTGCATGCACCACCTCCTGACATCCACCCATCTGAATCATCTCTTCCCCGTGAGGACAGAGTCCACCTGGCCAGGGTGTGGTGTGGCCACCACCCGGCCTTTCTGACATATCAGAAGAGGCTGGATAGAGCCATTGTAGATGTCTGTCTGGGATGCAACACATCACCCCATTCTATTAAACACATTATTGAAGACTGCAACGCACAAATCCACACTCGCCAACAACACAACATACACTCTCTGAGGGCATTGTGGGAAAGCCCGGTTCAGGCCATGGCCTTCCTCAGGAGCTCGGGGCAGCTCGGCCAGACAGCTTGAGGAACTTCAACAACAATAACACCACAGCTATTCATACATACCAAATGTATGTATCAATATGATACCTTGAGCATTTCTGCATACATTCCATAATATTACAATACTCTAGGAGTATAAATAACAAATCCAGTATAACCGCCCTACAAACACTATCTTGATACTGTATAAGATAATGATATGAAATGTGAATATGCACTAGGAGATGGAGCTGCTTTAAATCAGAAGATTCACCAAGCTAAACTAACATGTGAAGAGGAGAGATAAACCAATGTTTAATATCACCCTGTACCAAGACAGAAACTGGTTCATGAGGATTGATTGATTGATTGATTGTTATTAGGCGCCGCAACAGCGAGGTGATATAGCGCCAGAGAAAGGTGATAAAGAGGTGTGACAGCAAGCAGAAAGGAAATAAAATGAAAAGAGGGACAGTTGATGAACTGAAAGGGAGTGGCTGGGGCCGAAGGGGTGCCAAAACCCTTAAAGTATTGCTCACATCACTGCAGGCAATACCCCTTTACAGGGGTTCATGAGGAAGTACTAGACATGAAGCCATAAGCATTTGCAGGGTATACATACATGTTGATTACTTTAAGTGCAGCAAAGGGTAACTCAACCTGTACAGTAGGTTCGCCTATGGCCCGTGTCCTCAAATCAGCGCCTTTTATTTTCTTATGCGCGATGCTTCCACAGTACACGTTTTTGTGGCAGAGTGGCCCAAATCAGCAGCCTTTCCCAGAAGTGCCTCTAAATCCGGTCGCCAACTTGTTGCCCCCAACCCTACCAACCAACTGCTTTCACCATGCTGAAGGACGAGCGTAAGGAGAAATTCCTGTCGCACACTCTGAAGCTTCAAGTGATTAACTAAAAACGGCAGGCAAATATTTAATGAGAGTTACCCCCCGAGCCACAAAACAAGGCCATTTTTTTTTTTTAGTGGCTGGAGTATGGGGTGGTCTAAGCTATGGCCACCAGCCCACGCAAGCTAGAGTTTGTGTTACTACAGTCAGTCCCTTAGTTCTATCCCAGGCCATAGCCATGACTGTATATAGCCCATGCTCAATCGAGGCCCGTGGGCTTGATTGTAGCCCATGCTCGATATCTAGTGCATCGATCTACACAATTCGGAGTTAAGGGATTAAGGAGGAGGGAAGAAGAAATACGCCGATTGGCAAAGAGTCTACCGTACGTACAATATGGAAGAACTGGGAGGCCATTATGCAGACTGTGAGGAGTTATGGTGCTTCTGCTCTCAACGGGTGAAACCGTGCCAGTAACCCAGCAATCATTGTGATGGAGCAGTATCTCACAATCTTCATTATGCGCTCAGTTGTGTCCGTCCTTGACTCTGAAGGGTTAATGGACCAAATGAATGAGATCAATGTTGAACGTAGTTCTAGTGAGAGTGGTGGTGTGGTGGGTGGTGAGGGTAGTGGCGTGACCTTGGGAGGAACAGCGGAGAGGCGGACATAGTGTCATGGCCAGCTCAGAACCCCATCTCACACTTCCAGTGTGCTTCTGTATAGCTATTTCTTTGGTACAAACTTATATTCATTGCTACTGTGACTCATAATCAAATCACAATTACCAAATAGTGTACTGTACCCTGCATATTGGCATATAAGATCTCCGTAATTGTCAATGTGAAACAGTGGCTGCCCATCCCAAATAGGTGAACCTACTATATTAACAGGGATGGGGGAAACTCAGAACATTTGTTGTAACAGAAGGTAAACAATTAATGACAGAATATAATACACAAAGTAATGGTTATTTGAACATGTTCATCCCTTTTACTTTGCTAATTACAGGTAATCTAAAATGTGTAATACCTTGGTATGTACAGTATGCTGTCTCTCAAATCATCATATCTAAAGATACAAATATTATTGCTACATCTATTCATTCTGGATTTTTTGAAAGGTATTTTTGCAGCACCTATTATATAGTACCAGGCAGCATGCAGCACTAAATCACCCAAAAGCCTCCCAAGAAATCTACAAAAAGAGTAAACCAATTGTAATATGGAAGGAAGACACACCCACAGAACACTGATTGTTATGTAGTGCTCTATGGCCTTACCTTCTTTGAATCAGGGGAGATTTTAGGGGACATTTTGAATGCTCTGCATATTATTTGAAACATTGGGTATTGTTTATACGTTAACTTAGAATGCAGCCTTCTGAAGACAAAAGTAACCTGCTTACTGTTAAAAACAATCTAAATACAGTATTATCACCTGCTGATTAACATTAATACTCCAAGTGGCACTGTATACAGTATGTCTTATAAAATTTTACTCTCTTACCATTTTGTTGCTTAGTTTGGAAGTGTGTCTTGCCAGTGTAGTTATTCTTCATCACATAGGCTATGGTGACACAGGGTCTACAGTACAAAACAGAAGGGTGTGTGTCCGGGCAGCTGTGCATTAACTGTCTTCATTTCCTGTCCTGTCATGGGAGAATTTGATGGTATCTCCTTGGAAATGACTTTCAGGGACCATTGCCTGAGAAAAAATAAAAATAAATTGCATGAATCCATAAATTTCATGACAAATTGTAAATAAATTGTAAAAAATTGTAAAATAAATCTATATGAAAAATGAGAAGAGATTAAAAGTTTCTAGTATTTGGGAGTTGTACTTTACAAATATGGAAATTGGAGAGCTCGACTGTATCCTGAAAGGAAGAATGGTCATTCAAGTGATAATTTAAATGAAGAACAGTGTACTGTTCACAAAACACTGGTATGAACGTAAGAGATGATTGGCAGCTGGTGTGTTTAGGATGGATGGACTTTGGGAGGTGGACAAGTCATTTGGAACAGAAGAGCATGCTTTTGGCATTGAATGTCAAGTAGTTTAGTAGATAAAGAGAAATACTTGGAGGAGGTATGGCCATGTTCAGAACGCATGATAAAATGCTGAGAAGGATTAACTTGCTTTAAATGAATGAAGCAACTAGTAGTGGAGGACCACCTATTGTATGGAAAGAGAAAGTGAAGTACTGTATTTTATTGTGGAAAAATTTCCACATAACGGAAGAGCCACTATGTCATAGGCAATAGGAACAAGACAAAATTGCCTGGAGGAGGTTCTGTTATGACCATCCCTTTGTCAATAATTTCCCAGGGTGAAACAATGGCATTATAGATGATGGAATGACTAATCAGACCCCACCAAAATAGAGATGAGAGACATACAACATGTCTTCTATTCTGCCCCATACAGACACTGACCTGTTACAGGTAAGCAATCTATTTAGTACAGTTGTCCTGAAACCTCTCCCCAGTATTCATAAAGCTTGTGAGTCACTAGCTAAATAAATTTTAAGAAACAATAATTTAGAAATATGGCTTTCAGCACCCCTTCACATGGTGCCACCAAGGAGTTTAGTTGGTGGTACCAATATTTTTTTTCTATCCACCAATATTGGGCGTGCACAAATGGCCTTGCCTCACCACCACAAATCTGGCTACATGGTGGTACGGTCATGTGTAAAGGTTACATCTGAGTTAATGCAAACATGGTGGCATTGTATGAAGGGACCCTTACTTGGGGTTACTTATTGGCATATTAAATTTGGTGGCACCCTACCATGAAGGTTTAAAGATTCCATTTTAAAAATATTCTGCAGCCTCTGATTACTGAACTATGTTGCAACACACATCCGTCTCTCTCTCTCTCTCTTTGCATATTTCAACTGGACACTGGATAACTCTACTTAAACGTTCAAATGGATTGATTCCTTGTTCCCTCATGGAAACTCCCTTAATGTGCTGGCTAAGGCAATAGAGCAACAATTTCACCTCATTGGTAAAATTTTACTGGGGTTGTTTGTGTATCCAACACAAGATATTAATTCCTTGCCCAGAGGATAACACCTTGAGGAGGTTTGAGTAGCAGTGTACAGGTAATATGTGGTGTTGAGAAAGTATTACTTTATGTAGATATTTAGCTGATATGAGTGTGATGTATAAATGTGGCAGGTCTAATACATCCATCATAGGAGACAGAATGTAATATAACTAGTAACCAAGGTCTGGGGGAGAAATAAGTACCCAGGCAATTTCTCTATTCTCTCTCAACACCTCGGCAGTATGCAGTGCCTCCCTGGACAGAGTTGTGTATCACTGTAGTAAATTAATAAACAATAAAAATACAACTACAACAAATGCAAACTTGGACAATAGCCTTGATGAAGAGCACAACAAACAGTCCAACAGCCTCCTCTTGCAGGTCCTCCTTCAAAGAATAGAAACTGCCCTAAGTGTAGATGGCCTCCCTGGCCTTCTCTGTTGGTCAACTGACCTTACCAGTTACAACCCTTGACCACTTCCAGGCAACAGCTGTCCTCCACATTGTCAGTGGTGGTATTGGGGTAGTTCTTACAGTCAGTGTAGTTACTCACAACGCAGCTGTCAAGAGTGTGCTGGATCTGATCAATGGATTGGGTGAGAGCCGTGTCCTACACTTCGTACTTTCTGAAGACTTTGTTCATGCTGTCACTGATGAAGGATTCTCTTTGGTTTGGTGTACACATGCAGTAGGATACCAAGGGTGACCACAGCAATCGCAAAAACCATCAAGATGACAGCACACTGCAATAAAACACGATATTATTAAAAGGAATATATATGAGAATAATAAAGAATACCACCATGATGAAGGTATACTCCAATACTTAACTTGACATTACTAAAAGGTATATAAGCTTGCTTTGTGCCTGCTTATGGCTTTTCCCACTTTAAGTTGTGTCAGGTTATCCATCTTTCTCTTTTGTTTTTCTTCTGTCTACTTCTTGTTAATAAGCTTATTTCATTCTGAATTGGAGAAATATCTAAATTTACTTCTGCTTATGTCTACAGTCACAACAATTTCAATATTCAAAGTATGGTATGAAGCCTATGGTATATGAAGATAAATTTACAAATCAGAGTACTGTATGGGTGCAAAAATGTTAATGAATTCACCAAACATAGACACCACTGACAATAGTATGACCGATAATAAAACCTTACTGATGACAGGACCAGTTTATATTTACTTCTCTACTGTAACAACCTTCACAGCTACATGACTCATATGTACTACCAATCAAATCAATTCCATACAAAATGTGCCTTCATTCACCAAATCAATATAAAAATCAAAACAAAATGTGCCTACATCCACCAATTTCAATTAAAAACGTCAATATAAAATGTGCCTTCATTCACCAAATCAATATAAAAATAAAAACAAAGTGTACCTTCATTCACCAAATCAATTATAAAAGTCAAAACAAAATGTGCCTACATCCACCAAATCGATTAAAAAAATCAAAATAAAATGTGCCTTCATTCACCAACTCAATCAAAAAATCCTAGAGAACTGTCTGGTATCCTTGGCTTTGTAGACATTTACTTCTTGCAAGCCATACCTGGAACTTTTGACAACTAAAGATGGGCTTAAGGACCCTGTGATCATGTATGAGAATTGAAGGCTTCTGATTCCACCTGA
The DNA here is from genome assembly GCA_033782935.1 of Petrolisthes cinctipes. Classification (NCBI taxonomy): domain Eukaryota; kingdom Metazoa; phylum Arthropoda; class Malacostraca; order Decapoda; family Porcellanidae; genus Petrolisthes; species Petrolisthes cinctipes. Next base: position 14,836 of record JAWQEG010007306.1, read on the forward strand.
CTATGCCACAAAACAAGCTCCTTCCATATAAGTGGTGTTTTGTGGCAATATTTGAAGGACTCATTTACCTCCAATTTTCTGACTACATCACAGGGTCCCTTAACCTACACAGTAATGAATGAATGATGAAAATTGGTGGCAGCGGACATGACTTTGAAATCTAATCTGCTGTGTGATGCGGTTTTCACATGATACTTAAACATACATACAACTAAACAACCCTCATTCTATTAAATTATGCATCCAAAATCCCACTATCCTTGGCATACTAGTTTCTCTCTCTCTCCCAGACCAAGGATGCTGCTACCATTTCTTTGTTCTCTACATTTGGAGTATCAAGCCATCCCCAGCAACACAACACACACACTAACAGAAATAACAATATACAGTACCAATATAACAGTGTAGGTATACAGTACTTTAACTCATGAACACCTGTCTTAGGGCCGTATTTAAGACCATTTGTGGTGTCTACGATGGCTGTGTTGTTTGTGTATGGTGTCATCGTACCGGTACCACACCATCGTATGCACCAATGGATGTTCTTGAATATGGCCCTTAGCATCACAACATCATTATTATAACACTTCAAAACATACCCTCCTCCGTTGAGCGAGGACACTGATCAAACTGCCCAGTCTCCCGGAGGTAATTTGGGGATTTCATGCACAGAATTATATAGAAAGATTCCACAGCCTTGACTAAAACCAGCTTTCCATATTGGACGGGTCACTCTGGAGGACTCGTAGCACACCTCTCTCTTTCTTCACCTTCAGGAGATTGCCAGATAACTTCTTCAGCCGTCCACATACAGCCAAGTTCAGCAGCTAGAAGAATTAGTGAAGAATTAGATGGGAAGAATACCTTCAGATAATAATTATGTTATTGTTTGGGGCCATTGTTACACAGCCTGGAATACTAATTGAAAGTCAACCCCACCACACAATTTATAACAGTAAAGAATGACCGAGTGGAAAAGTCAGATAATATTGTACTGTACTTTGATAATATTGTACTGTACTTTGATAATATTGTACTGTACTTTGATAATATTGTACTGTACTTTGAAAATATTGTACTGTACTTTGAAAATATTGTACTGTACTTTGAAAATATTGTACTGTATTTTACATTTTGCTTACAACCATATATATATCTCGGTATTCTATATTGCTTTCATAAATGGGGGAATATACAGTACATTACCTAAGATAAATGACTGTAAACAAGACTGTGAGAGGAAGATGTACTAACCACACACAAAATAAATATAAGGAGGTATAGAGCACATTGTTTTGGGTGGTAAATCTGGAGTAAATGATTCCTCCAAACTATTCCAGGCAACAGGATACCATTATATTTCTTCATGTGGGTTTGGAGGAATCAAGGCACTCCAGGTCTATAAAAAGTATACTATACCCTTAATGGAACACTCTCTCTGTCGCCACATCAAAATCATTATACATTATACATGGTGTGTGGTTTGAATCAGTATATTATGCCTTTGTATCTCAAGAGTATTAACATTTGTTAGCTGAATTGTTACAAAATACTGGACTGTCTAAAAAAAAAAAAGTCATTATAATCAGGAATCTGTCTCAAAATACTGTCCAAAAAAAATTCATCAATTGTATATAACAGGGTAAAATAAATAAATTCACGGATTTTATTAGGGAGGCCATTCGTGAATGATTTGCAAATTTTCTGATTTTTGTAGTGGAAAATATACATACATTTCTGTACTGTATTACCTGTAATTATGTACAACTTTTTCATTACCGGTACTGCTTAACTCTGTCATAAATTGTATTAATTGGTTTCGTGGAGGATTTGTTGGTACAGTAATGGAAAAAATAAAATATAGGATTGTTTTTTTTTTGAGTGGAGGAGATTCCCTATTCTTCGGTTCCTTTCATGGAGTGAAAATAAATATAAAAATTACTTAGATTTTTATAATGTATTGATAAATATAACTGTGTAACAAAATGTCTGTAAAACTGGAAACTGCCTTAGTAATAATGCATTTGGATAGATTCTACTATATTTGTTTTAAATATAGTAACTTCAAGAATATTGAAAGGAAATGAGGGACAGCAAGGAAGAAGGAAAAAGAAGGAAAGGAGGGACAACAAACACGAGGGAAAAAGAAGGAAAGGAGGGATAGTAAACACGATGAAAAAAGAAGGAAAGGAGGGACAGTAAACAATGAAAAAAGAAGGAAAAAGAAGGGACAGCAAACACGATGAAAAAAGAAGGAAAAAGAAGGGACAGCAAACACGATGAAAAAAGAAGGAAAAAGGAGGGACAGCAAACACGATGAAAAAAGAAGGAAAGGAGGGACAGAAAGGAAGAAGGAAAAAGGAAAGGAGATCCAGCTGAATGAACGAAAAAAATTAATATAAAAAACCATCAACTAATTAATACGACAAATACAGTGAGTGATTTTATAGTGACGTCCATTACTCACTATAATATATACCTGAAAAAAAAAAAAAAAACTTAATTAAAAAATGAAAAAAATAACCACACCATTAATTAATACGTTAAATTAAGTGACAGCCAATACTCACCACTAATTTATACAGGTTTTGGTGTGTATGGTGACCTCCATTGCTCACTATAACAGGGAAAAAATAAGGAAAATATAATAATAATGGTGAAGAAGAAATGTCAACAACCCGCGTGCACCTCCTGTCAAATCTCAAGGTCAAATGAAGATCTAAACTATGTAAACTGTAGTAAATAATAAATAAATAAATAAATAATCCACACATAAATAATAGAAAATAAATAATAATAATAAATAAGAGATAAATAAATAAATGATAATAATATATATATATATATAATAACTATTAAAATGTCCCAACTCAATTTAAGGAACAATTATTATTAAGGTCAGTTTTGATAATTGATAATATTCCCGTCTAGAAATTAATATACAAGTGGTTTAAATAGTGGTTAGTTGTCGAAATAAAAGAGGAACTATAGGTGAATATTAAGATCTGTCACTATGTATTTAATTATAATGGTGGGTGGGTGGGAAGGGAGGGCAATCTTGGCGGCCTGGTTGAAATTTCACACACACACACACACACAAAAATAAAAAAAGAAAGAAAATATATAATAATAATAAAAAAAAAAAAAATATTTATTCAGTCACTACTAGTCTCTCTCTCTCTCTCTCTCTCTCTCTCTCTCTCTCTCTCTCTCTCTCTCTCTCTCTCTCTCTCTCTATTTATTACAGGCTCTGCGACTTCTACAGCCCCTTATTGATGGAAGCAATCTGAATTCTGTAACCTCACACAAGGACCTTGGGGTCACTATAGACACCAAGCTCAGATTCCATCCACATATTCGTTCAGCTGTAGCCAAAACCGGTGGTGTGGCTACAAATTTACTTAAATCCACCTTATGTCGCTCCCCTGAATTTATGACCTCACTATTTACATCAGATATCAGACCCCTACTCGACTTTGCTTCCCCTGTTTGGAATACTGGTTTCCTGGATGACCTTACCCTTATGGAATCCGTTCAACTCAGGTGGACAAAACAGGTGTACAATCTCTCTAATCTCTCTTATTAAGATTGTCTCTCCTCCTTATTAAACCTGTTCTCTATCAAAGGCAGACTGCTGAGGACAGAACTCATTCAATGTTATAAGATTTTTCATAACCCATTAAACCTCAAGACCTATTCACCCTGTCATCGCACCATGGTTTGAGAGGCCACAAATTCAAAATCTTGGAGTTCTCTGGCTGCAGAAATAGTTGACTCCCTCTCTCTTGTCCAATTCAAGACTAAACTAACTAACTCATCATCTCCACGATATTCTGTTTAATACATAGATAATGGGCTTACATACACACACCTCATTATGTATATATTTCTATACACATTTACCATTCTTTTCCTTCCAACTCATCCCATGCCATTATAACCAAAATAACCCAATGCTCCGACACATTCTACCAGTCACCCCAATGCTACCTGTCCCTTTTACTCTATAACTAAATGTCTATATATCTGACTGGTGTGTGTGTGTGTTATTGTGTTGTGGGTTGTTTGGTTCTTGGTGTGTCATGTCCTACCAGCTGAGTAAACCAGGTGAGTCATTTATTCTCTCTCTCTCTCTCTCTCTCTCTCTCTCTCTCTCTCTATTATGATTATTTACTTGCTTTACTCTCTCTCTCTCTCTCTCTCTCTCTCTCTCTCTCTCTCTCTCTCTCTCTCTCGGTATTATGATTATCTACTTGCTCTCTCTCTCTCTCTCTCTCTCTCTCTCTCTCTCTCTCTCTCTCTCTCGGTATTATGATTATTTACTTGCTCTCTCTCTCTCTCTCTCTCTCTCTCTCTCTCTCTCTCTCTCTCTCTCTCGGTATTATGATTATTTACTTGCTCTCTCTCTCTCTCTCTCTCTCTCTCTCTCTCTCTCTCTCTCTCTCTCTCTCTCGGTATTATGATTATCTACTTGCTCTCTCTCTCTCTCTCTCTCTCTCTCTCTCTCTCTCTCTCTCTCTCTCATAATTTATTCCTTCTTTCGTAATCCTGCTTGCTGTCTCACCTCTCTCTATCACCCTCCCTCTCCTGGCGCTATATGACCTCGCAGTTGCGGCGCCTAATATCAATCAATCAATTCATGTTCGTGAGTGAGAGAGTGAGACTGATGATGATTACAAGCCAATAACAATAATAATAATAATAAGAATAATAACAATAATAACAATAACAATAATAATAATAACAATAACAATAACAATAACAATAACAATAACAACAATAATAATAATAATAACCATAGTAATAATAATAATAATAATAACAATAACAATAACAACAATAACAATAACAATAATAATAACAATAACAACAATAACAATAACAATAACAATAACAACAACAATAATAACAACAATAACAACAATAACAACAATAACAACAATAATAATAATAATAATAATAATAATAATAATAATAATAATATAGCTGTGAAAAAGGATGGTACAAAAATTGATTCCTGCAAAATACATACGTGGATATTAATAGATAATAGATTAATAGATTTTGGAGGAATTAGTAGTCA
>JAWQEG010007307.1:0-12487 GCA_033782935.1 Petrolisthes cinctipes
CTTTCTTTTTTCCCTCCCACGTTCCTCTCTCTCCCCATTTCCATTTTCCCCATTTCCTCTTTCTTTTTCCCCTCCCCCACGTTCCTCTCTCTCCCCATTTCCACTCTCCCATTTCCACTTTATTTTTCCCCTCCCCACATTCGTCCCTCTCTCCCCAGTCCACTCTCCCATTTCTATTTTCCCTTCCCCTTCCCCACGTTCCTCTCTCCCATTTCCACTCTCCCATTTCCTTTTTCTTCTTCCCCTCCTCCACGTTCCTCTCTCTCCTATTCCCCCCCCCCCTCGCTGCTCTCCTCCCGTGTTGCCCTGAGATTTACCGTGTGCCCGTCAGAGTAAACGTAGCTACTCACTTCCTCATTACTGGTGGCCAAGTCTGAGTGGGATCCGGCTAGATATATATATATAGTATAAATAAGTTGGTTCGTTCTCTACCCTACATGGCGTGCATCCCCGTTTCTCCTTTCCATTCCCACCGTGTTTTTTTTTTTTTTTTTTTTTTTTTTTTATTCCTTTTTCACTTCACTTTTCTGTCTCTTCTCCCCTTCTTATTCCCATCCATTCTTCCCTTCTCCTTTCTGTCTCTTCTTACCTTCTCTTTCCTATCCCATCTTCCCTTCTCTTTTCTGTCTCTTCTCCCTTTTCTCTTTCTTATCTCTTCTCCCCTTCTCTTTCCTATCCCTTCTTCACTTCTCTTTTATTTCCCTTCTCATCTTTTTTTTCAGTTTCTCTACTCCCCTTTATCCCCCTCATCCTATTCCCTTTACTCCTTCCTCTGACCTTTATTCCCCGATCCATCCTTCTTTTTCTCTCCCTCCACTTCACTTGCACTCCTCCTCACTCCCCCTTGCTCTTTCACCTTCACAGTTCGTCTCCCTCTTGTTTCACTTCGGGTATAGTACTGGGTGTTATGTTCCCTTTGTATATGTGTGGTACTTTAGGGAAACCTCCATTCCCTGTCTCTCTCCTTCTCACTGTCTGCCTCCATTTTTCTTCCTCTTTCTCTCCTTGATTCTCTGTGTCTCTCTCCTTCTCTCTGTCTGACTCCATTCCTCCTTCCCCTTTCTCACCTCCATTCTCTGTGTCTCATTCCTTCGCCTTGTCTTCTTCCCTCCTCCCTATTTATCTCCCCATCTCTGTGTCTCTCTCCTCCTCTCTGTCTGCCTAAAATCCTCCTTCATTTTTCTCTCCTCCATTCTCTGTGTCTCTCTCCTCCTCTGTGACTGCCTCCATTCCTCCTTCCTCTCTCTCTCTCACCTCCGTTCCCTGTCTGCCTCGCTCCCTCCTGGCTCCCTCCTTCAGTCGCCTCCATTCCCTGTGTCTCTCCTTCTCTGTGTCTGCCTTCCTCGTCCCTCGTGGCCTGGCTAACCATGTGTTCCTTCCTGGCAGTGATGAGTGGGTCAGAGGGGCCGTAGGGAGGACCTCATGCAACTAATTGTGTATGTGTACTGTATGTGTGGTGTGTGTGTGTGTGTGTGTGTGTGTGTGTGTGTGTGTGTGTGTGTGTGTGTGTGTGTGTGTGTGTATGTATGTATGTTTGTGTATGGATGTGTGTGTCTATGTTTGTGTATGTGTGTGTGTGTGTGTGTGTGTGTATGAAAGAGAAAGACGTGCTTGCGTGTGTCAGGGTGAGGGATGTTGTGGGTGGCAGGGGCTCACTTGTCATTGAGGTAAGGCCCCCTGAAGCGGTGCTCATAAAGTTGGGTTACTGACACCGTTGGACAGAGAAATATGTCACGAGGAGGAAGGAAGGAAGGAAGGAAGGAAGAAAGAAAGAAGGACCCACCCCGGGATTACTATACTGCCAAGGATACAATATGATGCCTTGTGACCTTTCTCCTCCATGGTGCACTGCTGTGTTATTTACCTCACCACGAGTATACAAATGAACTTTCCTTGTCTCCTTCATTTACTCCATCACTACCCCTCCACCACTTCCTCCGCAACCTCGTAACAGTACTGCCTCCTCCTTCATTACTCCTTCATCAGCACTACTCTAATACACCCTGACTCCTCCACTTCTTCAATAGTACAATAGTAATGCCTCTTCCTTTCTCTTATTGTCAACATACTTCCTCCGCCACATTCAATCAAGGTCGCCCAATCGAGGGGGTCGGAGTCACGCATCAGCCAAACACATGTTAAGATAGAAAAGCCACAGTGATAGCGGCTGTTGAAATATACCGTTAGTCAAAGCGATTAAATCTATGGAAAATTAATCGACAAAGGAGATGCATTTGAGAGTGACTTTAAGGACTCCGGTGATGTTGTCAGAAGATTGGAGGTTAGCGAGTCCTTCAAATACTGCCACGAAACACCAACTACATTAAAGGAACTTGTTACGTGGCATAGTCAGGATGAATCAGAAGCCACCAGGTCTCGTACACAATCACAGGGTCCCTTAAGCACCGGTAACAATGGATATCGTAACCAGTGACTTGCTGTCTGGGAAGAGTGCGGCGACTTCTCCATTCATACTAGCGAATGTATCACGAACTTCTGAACGGAGCTATACATCAACAAATAGTGTGTGTAAGACATATAAGTATGCACCAGTTACTTTTCACATGACGTCCTTAAGTGAGTTATTGAGTATATTCCAATGTACACTCGCAATCCAAAGTATATATCCAGGCTTGCTTCGAATAGCCTAATTGAGTATTAAGCGAGTTCAAGCAAAATTGAAACAGAATAAGCGTGTAATTGGTTCACTATTATGCTAAATTATTCGAAACTTCAACAAGACGTAGATATAAAGTTTGGATTGCGTGTGTACAGTATATGGTTTGCAAATTTATGGATACGTATTTCAGATTGTAGGCTACAGGTATATTACAGGTATATTATTGGATTTGTCAATATGATTTGCAATACATTAAGCGGAAAGGATAAAACAAACCAGAGATGATTGATGCAGTACATGTTAGCCTGTGATATAAATAATATAAGTAAGAGAGAGAGAGAGAGAGAGAGAGAGAGAGAGAGAGAGAGAGAGAGAGAGAGAGAGCAGGTGAGATACTCGTACCCTGTGACCTTCAGGTTGGCTCTGGGGGGAATTCGGCCAGCAGGTGAGGTGAGAATAAAATATTCTCTCCTCTCGCTTTTTCTTCTTTCTCAATTTGGGTTTCTTGGCTTCCATCTTTTATTTACACGACTGGCTCTCTGCTACCTTTCTTTGGCTTCACTTTTTGATACCGAGTCGAGACCATGTAAAGGTTTCCAAGCCATATCAGGTCAAGGAGCTTCTGATATGTTGAGTTCCGACTAAGGACTGCTTTTATATATATACATGTGTGTGTGTGTGTGTGTGTGTGTGTGCACTGGTGACCTGGACACCGAATGATAAAATTAATGTATATTATCCACATTCATTTGTTCATACCGTCCACTGCGTGCTGCTTGTGGCATCGACAAGGTCAATGAGTGGAATGCGTGAGATAAGAGTGGTAATGTGATGTTAATTATATATTTTATCTTCTCTCTGATCACAAGTTTGGTAACCACTGTTCTAAATCAAATAATAAGTAAAGTTAGGGAGAGGGGAAAGGAGTGTAATTGAGTTTGTTTTGTTGTTGTAATTGTTGTTCTTGTTCTCGTTAGGACGGAGGGAGAATCACCAATTTATTATCTCGTGGCTTCACGTAGCTACTTTTCTCTTGGACGTTGTGTATTCCTGTTACAGTATATATTGTGTGGTGATACGTCAAGCATATTATTATTAAGGGACCCTGTGATGTAGTAAAAAAATTGAAGATAATGAATCCTTCAAATATTGCCACGAAATATCACCTATATGGAAGGAGCTTATTTCGTCAGGAGGAATCAGAAGCCTCAAATTTTCATACACGATCACAGGGTCTTTAAAGACAAGCTGTTATTATGATGTAATTGTTTATAGATTTTAACTTTAGGACGTCAGTTAAACAAAAAATATATATCAATTTACTATTACTGACAATATGTCACAAGCCGTCAAGCGTTGCAAAAAATGTTTAAAGCCCAATATTTATAATATTTTCACTTCAGGTGCTGCAATGTGTGGTGTCAGGTTATCTGTCAGAACGTGAGTAAGAATTCAACTCTTGTTCATTTTATAGCAGATGTAGTTTATATTTTGCCTTGTGTACATTTATCTGAGGTGATTTTCAGATACAAGGTTATGGGTAGGGGAGGGCCACACATCTTAATTTTTTTCCATCTGTAATATGCATGTATTTATTTACAGAGATACTGAAAGGTACCTACAGTATTATTATCGTATTAGACCTGATTATGTAACATTTTTTCATCAACGTATGAATTCAAAGGTGTTATGTGGATCAATGAAAAGTATATTCAACACGAGTATATTCTACCCACTCAGCTTGCATAGGGTAGAAACGAGATGCTGGTATACGAAGGCTGGGTCAGGGTAGTAAAAACGGGGCTAAACTAATTCTGAAATGTGTATATTCCAGAGTTTCATGATGGAGTTTCGTATGAGATTTAGAAGGGAATGAAAAAGTGAGAGGGTTTAACTACAAGGGCGTCAAAGTCGATGCTGTGAGGACGGAGTGTGTGAATGTTGGAGTGTGTGAATGTTGGAGTAGTGTGTGAATGTTGCAGTAGTGTGTGAATGTTGCAGTAGTGTGTGAATGTTGGAGTGTGTGAATGTTGGAGTGTGTGGATGTTGGAGTGGTAATGTTGGAGAGTGTGAATGTTGGAATGTGGTAATGTTGGAGTGTGTGAATGTTGGAGAGTGTGAATGTTGGAGTGTGTGAATGTTGGAGAGTGTGAATGTTGGAGAGTGTGAATGTTGGAGTGTGTGAATGTTGGAGTGTGTGAATGTTGGCATATGATATAGATGTTGAAATAGATGTTGAAATGGAAGAGTGTGGTAGTGCATATATGTTCGTGTGTGTGTGATGAATATTTAAATGTATAAATGATAGTATGCAAGTTGAATGTTGGAGTTTTTTTTAACGTTAAATTTTATGATGGATGCATAAATGTATAAATGTGTGATGAATGTTGCAGTGCATTAAATATATTGGAATGATTGATAAAATATTCGGTTTGTCTAGATAATGAAATGTTTGATGGATGTTGAGATGTATAATTGACTGTGTGTGATAAATGTAGACATGAATAGATGATGGAATGCATAAGAGAGAGAGAGAGAGAGAGAGAGAGAGAGAGAGAGAGAGAGAGAGAGAGAGAGATGTGGACTTTGTGGAATACGCAGCGAGGAAGGTAAATGAGGCAGCAATGTTTTAGTAAGGTTTGCAACGACCTGTATATTTTAAGGAACATGAACGTTAAAGGTCAAGATGGAAATGATTCTCAGCTGGGAATATTGGACCCATATATATTTTTACACACACACACACACACACACACACACACACACACACACACACACACACACACACACACACACACACACACGCACACGCACACGCACACGCACACACACACTCACTCACTCACTCACTCACTCACTCACTCACTCACACACACACACACACACACACACACACACACACACACACACACACACACACCACACACACGCACTCACTCACTCACTCACACACACACACACACACACACACACACACACACACACACACACACACACACACACACACACACTCACTCACTCACACACACACGTAACGAAATTGAAAAATGAGATACAATCCATTATTCTGCAAGAGTGTCATTGCCTGACCAGTGAGTATTGCCTGTTCTAAGACGCATGATAATATTATGATTGACGACCAAGACTTCATGTGAAATAATATGTTAGTGTGAATTTGTCCTTGAGATTATAAGTACAGTACATGTGATATTTCGACTGATAGTGCACCTTTCTTGTCTCTATCCCCATCCCTCCATCAGTGTACTCTTCTTATCTCTATCCTTATCCCTCCATCAGTGCTTCTTTCTTATCTATCCCCATCCCTCCATCAGTTCACCTTTCTTATCTCTATTCCGTATCCCTTTCCCACTCTCATATCTATCCTTCTCAACACCTACCTCTTCTCCATCTCTATATATCTCCATCCTCCATCACTGCACCATTCCAAATCCTCATCCCTCACTTCTTACCCTGCATCCCTATCCTCATCCCTTAAAGACCCTGTGATCGTGTATGAAAATTGGAGGCTTCTGATTCCTCATGACCATGCCACGAAACAAGCTCCTTCCCTATAGGTGTTGTTTTTTGGCAATATTTGAAGAACTAATTTATCTCCAATTTTTTTATTAACTATCATCCTTGCATATCCTTATCCTGCACCACTTTTCCATTCCTATTTCCATTCCCGTATAGTACCAGCCCATTCCTAACAGCTCCATCCATCCCTTTACCACCACCACCACCACCACCGTATTCCCATCTCCTCTCCCCTCCTCTCCTCACCTCTCCCCTCCTCTCCTCTCCAGACACGAGAAAAATAGTGCCATTAAGTAACCTCGTGTTGTCGGTCGGGGAAGATGCGGCCATTTTCATCCTCGACCCCAACATTTTTCTCTCTCGCCTGGTAAAACTTCTTGAAACTATTTTTACAACATTATATTCCAGTGAGGAGGAGGAGGAGGAGGAGTAGTAGGTGTGCAAGTGATGTTAGCAGATGATAAAATATGATAATGTTTGTGATAATACAAAATATACTTGCCAAGGTCATTGTTAGTCGACGAAGATGTAAGATATTTATTACAATTATGTAGATATGAGAACACTTGTTTATTTAACGTTAGCAGATAAAGATAGAATTATAAACGTAGGTGTCCATTATTATTATTATTATTAAAAAAGACCAGAGACACAAATTTGGGAGAGAATGCAAATATTCTATCAATCCAACCTATAGGAAAGAAGATAGCTTAGAGAAAGAAAGATGAGTAGTTAGCTCAATAAAAATATATTATCCCTACTCTTGAAGCCAGCCAGTCCCACACCATCAAAGACAGATTCTCCAAGGCCATTCCACAATGACACAGACCAAAGGACAAACGATTGACTATACTGACAAGTCCTACAACTTGGTAATATTATATAAATACGTGAATTTTTCAAAAGGCTAGGTCAGCTTTTCAATAATCACTGAGTTATTAATATTGAAGCCTATGTCAGATACCTGCGGAAATATACTTTTCCTCGGACGGTATATTTCTTCTCCGTCTTTATAAAATATATATTTGACGAAGTAAGAAACTGGCGAGAACGAAATATTTTACCAAACACAAATAATGTACAAATACAATTCAAATTAGGGAAAATATTTTGTTGTGTGATAATAATAAAGGTACTGTCGGTAAAAATAAAAATAGTGTAAAAAAAAAAAAAAACATCGAATTATTGCCAGTAATAATTCAGGAGATAATGATAACAGAAAATAATCACCCGTAGAGATAATTATCACCTTTAGTAATTTTGTTAGTGAGAAAAATTGTAGAAATGAGATGTGAAGGGAAATTACAAACTGCATAATTATGTTCTTTTCAGTCAACAGCATAAGATCGCGTCTATACCCTCATCATGAAAGTTAATTAAGACGCATATCGAGTAATTAAAACGCATATCCAGTAACACTTAATTTTCAGTAGTGTTCAATTGTGACTTGTATTAATTAATTTATGGACCTTGTTATGTATGGTCAGAAAATTAGAAATCATAATCGAGTCCTTTAAATGTTGCCACGAATCACCAACACTGAGGAAGGAGTTTGTTTGTTTCGTGGCATGGTCAGGTGGAATGAGAAGCCTCCAATTTTCATACACGATCACAGGGGCCTTAAGATCAACTCCAAACGCCTTTTATATAACTGAGGAAAAAAAACAAAAAAACACTGGAACTAAAAAATCGATCACTGTAAGAACACATTGGTAAAGGAAGGGTTGATTAAAAGGAAATATCAAACCTGTAACGAAAGAGGGATTAGAAAAGTTATATGCTACTGACTATGCCTGGTAAACAGCAATTGTATACCAGCCATAGTCAGTAGCATAGTCAGTAGCTTAGTCAGTAGCATAGTCAGTAACATAGTCAGTAGCATAGTCATAAGCATAGTCAATAGCATAGTTAGTAACATAGTCAGTAACATAGTCAGTAGCATAGTCATAAGCATAGTCAGTAGCATAGTCATAAGCATAGTCAGTAGCATAGTCAGTAACATAGTCAGTAGCATAGTCAGTAACATAGTCAGTAACATAGTCAGTAACATGTATTATTCTGTCCGTCCAACCCACTGTCTGCTTGTGAGTATTGTCATCATCTGTTACTGATGATGACAATACTGACAAGCAGGCAGTGGGTTGGACGGACAGAATAATTCATCAGCACCCTTAGGAACACACACACACACACACACACACACACACACACTCTCTCTCTCTCTCTCTCTCTCTCTCTCTCTCTCTCTCTCTGATATATTTTAGTTAGCTATTAATTTGTATATTCTTCTCTCTCTCTCTCTCTCTCTTCTCTCTCTCTCTCTCTCTCTCTCTCTCTGATCCTGGTTTGCCTGACAAGCTTACATGTACTTTTTCGCTTAAAGTTTCATGTTGTCTGAGTAGCCTAATGACTTTTCCTCGCTGCACGATCTTGTTTCTCAAATCTAGCTTTTTTTTTTTTTTTTCCTATTGGTCTCTTGTTGTAATAGTGGTTCGTAAAATTCATTCAAGTGGCTCGTTTTAATTCACTTGATACAGGACTTGACTTTTGACTGAGACTGTACGTATAACCCTCCTCCGATGTCCCTTCTTTTCTCAAGTAGGCTAGCGAGGGTAGAAGTTTAATAAATGGGCGTAAAAATGGTTAATAAGAGTTTATTTTTACTTTACATTAGGGTTATTGTACAGCTTCCTCACTTCATAAAACAGCGTAGTACTTTTTAATTAATGAACTGGACACCTATCCCCTTCCCTACATAATTCTCTCTCTCTCTCTCTCTCTCTCTCTCTCTGATACCTCGCCACGTACTCTGTGTTCCGTGTACCTACAAACACACACACACACACACACACACGAGACCAGCACTCGTATCATATTCTGTCCTGGTCTCCCCAAACACACCTTCATGACATATTCTGTCTATTTCCTCCTCTTGTCATCACGGATAATTGATGAACACCCAAATTTCCGATCTCTCTCCCTAGCTTAAACCTCTGCCTAATTGTTTGTGGCTTAACTTTGGACACTTTTGCTATTTTGTACATCATGTTTTCTATTATGGCGCAGAAATTATTCCTCTCGTGCATTTTACGCCGACACCTCATTCCTCTTACATAACAATACTTACAGTAGAAAGATGAGTGATGGTTGGTTACAGTTATTAGGTGTTCTTAGGTCAAATTTTGTTGTATTCCATCCCTGACACAGCATTTAGGGGGGAAGTTTTGTGTTAGTAAATCTGGAGCAACTGAATCCTCCAAACTATTCCAAGCAACAGAACACCATTATTTTTGCTAACTTGGGCCTGTTTCTTGACATACATTGGAGGAATGAAGGCACTCCAATGTACCAAAAGGGAATTACCACCTTAAGGGATACTTTCCAGACTATCATTATAAGCATGTAGAATTGTAGCAGAGAATAATATCTGATGTGAATCGCTTAAAAAAAAAAAAAAAAAAAAAAAAAAATAATAATAATTTTATATTGCAACCCTCTGAGTTATTGCTTAAAAATGATCAGAGCTGTAAATTAAGTTGTTCAATTTCTTTGTTTGCCATTGATTGGATACCGTTCTAGAGAATAAAACACGATTGTGATGTATGTTGTCTGATGTTAAGGGGGCAATACACTTTAGGTATGTACGTACATTATTACACTGTGATTCCTCCAAAGTATGCCAGGAAACAGGACCAGATTAACAAACATAATGGTGGTTTGTTGCTTGGAGTAGTTTGGAGAAATTCGTTGCTCTATTTTTATCAACACTAGCTGTAGCCTACTACCCCAAATAATCCACTCTATTATAAATATCAATACACTATACCTAGAGTAAAGCTATTAATCTTTTATAATTATAACACTAGACAATGTACAGTCATGGAAACATTTAGAATTAATATTATACACATGATATAATTATTATAAAGTACAGTCGGCCTCAGAAATTCGTACACAGAGCATTATTTAAAAGAGAACTTTATTTTGCACATACTGTAGGCATTGCTCTGCTAACTGATTCAACTATTAGCCAAATAACATTACTAGAAAAGTTTGGTGTTAGGAAATTGATGTACTATAAAATATCTAGTTGCTACAAACCCTTGATGTGACAGTGGTGTATACGAATTCCCGAGGCCGACTGTACAACGCCTCCTTTGGTCTGTGTTCCTCGTCCCACTGTCTCTCTCTCTGGATCCATACTTTCCCATTGTTTACCTCGGTCTGTCAATACAAGGTTCAATATGGGATGGCCGGGACTAGGGATGAATTGGGCTGGGAATTCGCTGATTGGGAAATTCCTGCAACCTAATTGTGTGTGTGAGAGAGAGAGAGAGAGAGAGAGAGAGAGAGAGAGAGAGAGAGAGAGAGAGAGAGAGAGAGAGAGAGAGAGAGAGAGCCGCACCAAGCCCTCTTTGTGGTGTGGGGAAGGAAGCCTGGTTTAACTTTCCGAGGCAAACTTTGGTAGAGGTGACAAAGGCTCTGGGGAGATGATAATGGTTCCTGGAGAGGCCACATGAGAAAGGGGTAAGAGGGGAAGGGGGAAGGGGAATGGGGGAGTACTGGCAGGGAATGGGTAGGTAGGTGGGTGGGTGGGTGGGGGAGTCAATTTCTAGCGTATCAGAGACGAGAATGATAAGATAATGCAAACGACAGATGCTAGAGAATGATAAATACAGAAGCCACATGAGGAAGAGAAAGGGGAATGGAGGAATACTACCAGGGAATAATGGATGGGTAGGTATATAGGTGGGTTGGGGCTCAGGTCTAATGTTAGCGGGTCAGAGAAGAGAATAATAAGATACTAATATGATAGGAACGAATGATGCTAGAGAAAGGAGAATACAGAAGAATACAAGAGCAATGAAGGGGAGGGAATGGAGGAATACTGCAGGGGAATGAATGATGAGTGAGTGGGAAAGGTGTCAAAATGCTACTGGGTCAGAGACGAGAATAATAATAATAATAATAAAATACGATAAATGCGAATGAATGAATGAGGCTAGAGAATGGGGAACAGAGATAACAGAGAATAGGGAGAGAGAGAATGTCAATAAAGCTAGAGTATGGGAAATGTAACTTAAAGGGCTAGAAAATAGAGATGAAAGCCAGCGAAACGGGTTACAGATTTAGGGAAGAAGAAGAAAGGTAACGAAAAGTGGATAGGGAATGGAGAATGAGGCCTGGGAATGGGACAACGGCTGGTATAAAGGGAACAGGTTACTACGGAATGGGGAAATAATTGGAGAGCAAGTTGGTATGGCAGGAAATGGGGACAAAGGTATGAATAGGACCTGGGTAATGGGGAAACGGATTTAAGGAGATGGAGAATAGGAAGATGATGTTTTAGATAATGGAGGGTAAAATTACTCTTCACACACACACACACACACACACACACACACACACACACACACACACACACACACACACACACACACACACACACACACACACACACACACACACACACACACACACACACACACACACACGCACACACACACGCACACAACATTTACGTCAAATTCTTAGGGTGTGATTTGGCCAATCTTTTATTATCGTAGACGAATTACGCTTCCCCAGAAAAAAAAAAATAGAATAAAAAAAAAATGTTAGCCAGAGAAAAAAATGGCTTAAACCAACTGAAAAGAGTCGGGGAAAAGAGACGTAACAAAACTCGACAACATAAAATAGACGAAAGTGCTGAAAAAAGACTGGTTATATTTTTTTTCCCCATCCCTTCCTGGGCAGACAATGGAAACACACGGCGCTTCTTCATTTTTTTCCCCTCCGTTTTCACTAATAACATTTCTTCTTTTTGCCAAATTGTGTTTAGTCAGAAATTCATATATAATTTTTTTCCCTCCTCCTGAGAGACGTGGGTGTAGCTACAGTAGGTCTTCTTGCACTCTCAACTCTTATTAGCTCCTTCCTCAGTAGTTGGTAGCTGATTTTTTAGGTCTTCCCGGATGAAGCAGGGTGAAAGGAGAAACGTGTGTGTATTTATAGCTGTGTGTCTGGAGGGGATGTTGTGTGTGTGTGTCTGTCTGTATCTGTCTGTCTGTCTGGAGGGGATGTGTGTCTGTGTCTGTCTGTATGTGTGTGTGTGTGTGTGTGTGTGTGTGTGTGTGTGTGTGTATACAGTATTCCTCCTCTCCCTATCGTCCTCTCCTTAACCTTGCTCCTTCTTCCTTCATTTTGTATCCTACACCGTTCACCCTACTTCTTCCTTCCTTCCTTCCTTCCTCATATCCCTTTCTTTCTTCACTTCCTTCACCCAATCATCATCTTCCTTCACTTTGCTTCCTTCCTCCTTAATTCATGTCG
>JAWQEG010007308.1:0-27500 GCA_033782935.1 Petrolisthes cinctipes
ATACATAATCCCAGTGAAAAAATGAGAGGTTACTGTCTAGTTGAAGTGATTGACCCCTGACTAATAATAATAATAATAATGATAATAATAATAATGTTTGACGCCACGTGTGAGATCTGTGAGCATTTATTATGTGTGTTGAACTGTGTATGTATGTTATGTATATTATTTTTGTTATGTATGTGTATGATAATAATTACTGTATAATACAATATGTTGAACTGCGTATGTATGTTATGTATATTATTTATGTTATGTATGTGTATGATAATAATTACTGTATATAATATGTTGAACTGTGTATGAATGATATGTATGAGTATCTTATGAGTATGTTATGAGTATCTTTGAGTATGTTATGTATATGTATGAAAATATGTATAGGTGTCAAACTGGTTACTGTATATAGGTCCTAGGATAATATGTAATGTAGGGTATTGAGTTTATTGTATTGTATTACCAGGGTACAGTGTAGTTAGTAGTTATTTACGATGGTACAATTGATGTTTATGACGGTACAGTGAGGAAGGAAGTGTATTTGGGTATGTAGAACGAGAGAGAGAGAGAGAGAGAGAGAGAGAGAGAGAGGGATAACCTGAGAGAATGGTAAATCGAAAATCAACATATGAGAGAGAGAGAGAGAGAGAGAGAGAGAGAGAGAGAGAGAGAGAGAGAGAGAGAGGGTGGGTGGGGAATAACACGAGAGAATGGTGAATCTAAAATCAACATGAGAGAGAGAGAGAGAGAGAGAGAGAGAGAGAGAGAGAGAGAGAGAGAGAGAGAGGGGAGGATAACATGAGAGAATGGTGAATCGAAATCAACATGAGAGAGAGAGAGAGAGAGAGAGAGAGAGAGAGAGAGAGAGAGAGAGAGAGAGAGAGAGAGAGAGAGAGAGAGAGGGGGGGGGAGGAAATAACGTGAGAATGGTGAATCGAAAATCAACACATGAGAGAGAGAGAGAGAGAGAGAGAGAGAGAGAGAGAGAGAGAGAGAGACATTAGAGGCTGTGAAGGGAGGTGAGGGCAGCTGGGGAGAGATAATGGGGAGAAGGAGAAGAGGTGGCCAGGGAGACATCATTTACTCTCACTCACTCTCTCTCTCTCACTCTCTATGTTGATTTTAGATTCACCATTCTCTCTCTCTCTCTCTCATATGTTGATTTTCGATTCACCATTCTCTCATGTTATCCCCTCTCTCTCTCTCTCATATGTTGATTTTCGATTCACCATTCTCTCATGTTTTCCCCTCTCTCTCTCTCTCTCTCTCTCTCTCTCTCTCTCTCTACATACCCAAATCAACTTCCTTCCTCACTGTGCCTCCCAATAAACATGTATTGTACCGTCGTAATAGTTTACAAATATTAAATTCCATACATGTATAAAAGAATACCATACATAATACCATAGCATACATAAACATATATAAGTCAAGTACAATATACATATGGACTATCTATAATATTTTCTTTATTCCTTTGCCTATCTATATTATTTTCTTTATTTCTTTGTCTATTTATATTATTTTCTTTATTCTTTTGTCTATCTATATTATTTTCTTTATTTCTTTATCTATCTATATTATTTTCTTTATTTCTTTGTCTATCTATATTATATTCTTTATTCCTTTGACTATCTGTATTATTTTCTTTATTCCTTTATCTATCTATATTATTTTCAATATTTCTTTATCTATCTATATTATTTTATTTCTTTCTTTATCTATCTGTATTATTTTCTTTATTTCTTTGTCTATCTATATTATTTTCTTTATTCCTTTGCCAATCTATATCATTTTCTTTTATTGTTTGCCTATTTATATTATTTTCTTTATTCCTTTGTCTATCTATATTATTTTCTTTATTCCTTTTTCTATCTGTATTATTTTCTTTATTCCTTTGTCTATCTATATTATTTTGTTTTATTGTTTGCCTATCTATATTATTTTCTTTATTCCTTTGTCTATTTATATTATTTTCTTTATTTCTTTATCTATCTATATTATTTTCTTTATTCCTTTGTCAATCTATATTATTTTCTTTATTTCTTTGTCTATCTGTATTATTTTCTTTATTCTTTTGTCTATCTGTATTATTTTCTTTATTCCTTTGCCTATCTATATTATTTTCTTTTATTGTTTGCCTATCTATATTATTTTCTTTATTTCTTTACATATTATTAGTAGTTCTGATATATTGTTGTAAAATATTTAACCATAATTATAATTTGAAGGGGGACAAAGAGTTGTTGTTTGGTTATCTGTGAAGTGTGAGAGGCTGATGAAGATGACTTATAGGGTCGATTCCACAGTCGTTCGTAGTGGTTTGTAAGCACGCAAACGAAAAAATCTTAGCCGTTTAAATGACTTACGGCTGAATTATTTAACGAATTTGGTGAGTAAACTATGCAGTGATCATCATTATCTAACTGTTTGATAGATTTTGTGAATGTGGATACTCAGCTTTTGGAAAATAATGAAGCCTTACAAGTGTGGTTGGTTGGGAAGCTAACAAACAAATACGACTGTGGACTCGACCCTGTGGCGACGAAGGAATAACTAAGGGAGATGTCGGCTGTCTTAATCTTGATGTTGTGGTGGTGATGTTAGGACGGTGATGGCGGAGACGGCGGCGGCGGCTGTGATAATGGCGGCGGTGACAACGGCGGTAGTAATGATTTCTCTATTTATATATATATAAATAATAATTATATATCATGCCTTTCTCGCGTCAAGTGTTATTATTATTATTATTATTATTATCATCATCATATTATTTTTTACCGGTATTATGATTTTTTTTTTTTTTTTTTTTTTTTATTTAATGTCCGATACCAAATTTAGGTTATAATTATCACACACACACACACACCTATCTTCTAAACTGCCACCCAACCACGCACCCACGCACGCGCACACACAAATATCCACATGGGTGAATACACACACACACACACACACACACTGCAGAATTATTCGCGGGTAATCACACACACACACTGCAGAATTATCCGCAGGTAATAACACACACACACACACACACACACACACACACACTGCAGAATTATTCGCGGGTAATCACACACACACACACACACACACACCAGCACACTGCAGAGATATCGACGGGTACACACACACACTGCAGAAATATTCGCGGGTACACACACACACACTGTAGAAATATTTGCGGGTACACACACACACACACACACACACACACACACACACACACACACACACATACACACACACACTGCAGAAATATTCGCGGGTACACACACACACACACTGCAGAAATATTTGCGGGTACACACACACACACACACACACACACACACTGCAGAAATATCCGCAGGTAATGACACACACACAAACACAGTGCAGAAATATTCGCGGGTACACACATACACACACACACACACTGCAGAAATATTCGCTGGTACACACACACACACACACACACACACACACACACACACTGTAGAAATATTCGCTGGTACACACACACACACACACACACACACACACTGTAGAAATATCCCCCCTTGTGAATACCTGAATACCTCCATAATACTACCGTTGAACCTGCTACAAACATGATACCCAAACATGGATTACCTTCTCATATAATATAATTCTCACTGTCATTTTACACTTAAGCCTCAAGTCGGTAAAAGTTATAGCCTATTATATATCACATAAACATTTGTACTGTACCAAGTCTTATATTATTTTCTTACGCATCTTTCTCTCTCTCTCTCTCTAGCCTCGACCCCCCCTCCCTCCACTCTTCTATACTTCACTCCTCCACAACACACACCCCTCTCACTTCACCTCCCGCCCTCTCTCATATCCCACCCACAACACCCCACTTTACCCTCTCTCGTTTATCTCCTCTCCCTCAACACACCCCTCTCACTTCACCTCCCGCCCTCTCTCATATCCCACCCACAACACCTCACTTCACCCTCTCTCGTTTATCTCCTCTCCCTCCCTCCTACAACACACCCCACTCACTTCACCCCCCGCCAACAACACCCCACTTCACCCTCTCTCGTTTATCTCCTCCCCATCCCTCCCACAAAACACCCTACTAGTTCATCTGGTCCTGTTTCCTGGCATATACTTTGGAGGAATCAAGGCACTCCAATGTAACAAAAGTGAATTACCCTCTTAAGGGTTTGAGAGACCCTTTTTGGAATCCAGCCACACACTCCCTTTCAATTCGTCAACTGTCCCTTCTTTCCTTCTATTTCCTTCTTCTTGCTTGCTGTCCCAACTCTCTATCTATCACATCCTCCCTCATCCTATATACAGGGACTTCCAGGCCTAGGGAGGTAGTATATCTTCTTTATAATTTAATTTTTGGAATATCAAATAATCCTAACTCTAACTCCTAACTCTCTCTCTCTCTCTCTCTCTCTCTCTCCTCTCTCTCTCTCTCTCTCTCTCTCTCTCTCTTGTCGTTATCGGTAAATGTAAAGTATTACAAGACAAATTACGCCAACAATTTACACAACTAGATACTACTGTATGTACAACTTAAAAACACTGGAATATAACCTACGCGAAACATGTATCTATATATGGTCATATTAGTTGGAAGGGAATCAATGCATTTTCGACACGATAAAAAAACATAAAACGCATCATAATAGTGAGATGTTGACGATGTAAAGCAGAAAATATATTATTATGTTTTGCTATCCATCGACCTACCACCAAACTCACCCACCTACCCATCCGTCATTTCCCTCAGTGGTAGGCTAGTGGTGTGTGTGTGTGTGTGTGTGTGTGTGTGTGTGTGTGTGTGTGTGTGTGTGTGTGTGTGTGTGTGTGTGTGTGTGTGTGAGAGAGAGAGAGAGAACCCAAGTCTGGCCACCACTATACCCACGTAACCCACCACCTACCGTCATTTCCCTCAGTGGTATAGGCTAGTGGTGTGTGTGTGTGTGTGTGTGTGTGTGTGTGTGTGTGTGTGTGTGTGTGTGTGTGTGTGTGTGTGTGTGTGTGTGAGAGAGAGAGAACCCAAGTCTGGCCACCATTATACCCACGTAACCCACCACCTACCGTCATTTCCCTCAGTGGTATAGGCTAGTGGTATGTGTGTGAGAGTGAGAACCGAGGCTTGCCACCACTACCCACTTAAACCCACCACCTAACCAACCCACCTACCGATTCACCCAGTGGTTGGCTATGGTGGTGGCAGTGGTGTTAGTGGTATATGTGTGAAAACCCGAGACTGACCACCAATACCCACCTACCTACCTACCACCTACCCACCATTATCCCTGTAGTGGTAGTGGTCTAGTGGTTTGCGCGTAAAACCGGCCACCAACCCACCTTCCATACCATGCATAAGACAACCGGTGGTAGTGGTGGTAGGTGGGTTAGGTGGTCAGTGAAACCCCACGGGAACCTAACCTTACACTGACCTAACCTAACCCACCCAAACCTAACCTACACTATCTAATTTAACCTTATCTTAACCTAACCCAATCTAACCTAACTTACACTATCTAACTTAACCTTATACTGACCTAACCTAACCCTACACTGACCTGACCTAACCTAACCAACCTAATCTACATTATCTAATTTAACCTTACACTAACCTAACCAACACTATCTAACTTTATCTTACTCTAACCTAACCTAACCCTACATTGACTTGACCTGACCTAACCTAAACCAACCCAACCTAACCAAATCTGCACAATCTAACTTAAAACCTTACACTAACCCAACCTAACACACTAACACTGACCACTTTACAGTAACAAAATTGGTCAAAGGAATTAAAGATATCGGTGTATGATTACAATATTTGCACGGGACTGTACGAGTATATAAGAAAAAAATATTTATTATACTGTACTGTGAGAATTTATTAGACTGTGACTATTCCGTGGCCCTGAGATTACCGAGTGAAGCTTTACGAGGTTTTGGGTGGTTCACATGTGTTGCACTAGACTAGATAAACACAATTGAACTTTAAGGTGTTAGTTGCCTTTCTTTTGCCCCACTAGACGACAACGTCCACATTTTTTTTTTTTTTTTTTAATTTCCTCAACCTCGGGACTGTAGGGTGTCAGTAGCTGGTGACTCTTGCGAGGCCCCGAGATTATTGGGTGTCGCTCGCACTAGTTAGATGAGACAGTGGAGCTTCGTTGTGATGTTGGTACCGCAGCTTCTCTTCTGTCCCACTAGATGTAGGGTTAGGTTACTATCCGTTTCAACGCCGGACAGACGCTGTTTTTCGCAAATATCTCCTAAACGAATCGTTGTATCAATATAATATTTCAACACACTATCTTTAACACCCGGGCGTAATTTATGGCTGACATACCATATTACTATATGTGTTATGCGAGGAGTTTACTCGTGAAAAATAGCACAAAGCTGGCCTGTCCTATTGACGCATTCGAAGGAAAGTGTGGCCCCCCCAACACCCTCCCAAACCATTCCTAACCACAACTACATCCCCCCCTTCTCACCCCTCCCTCCTCCTCTTCTCCCCCTAGCTCCTCGCCTCCCTCATCACTCGTGTCCCTCCCTATTTCTTCCATCACTGTATTATATATTAGAATGTTATGTAGATGTATATGTATAGATATGATTATTAACTAAGAGTATGGTACAGTACAATTCTATAGAGGCAAGACGTATTTCACTTTGATAATTACTGTAAAACAGCATGTTTACATACATGTAGTATGTATATAGAAGGTCCATGTTTGTAGTCCTTATGGTCAACCATGCAAGTGAACACGATGTACTGGCATTACCTGTGGTCTGGACCTTCTAGGAAAAGTTATTAGATACTGTGTACCTATTCATTATAAAATGTCAACTTGGTCCAGTTAATATAATGTTATTTTGTTGACTTGTCCCTTTTATATTTATATTATCACCAAATTACATATACATATATATAACAGTGTCGGATTTAATGATGCAAACATGATAAAACAAAGTTTATTCACAATCACTGTCAAGGAAAACGTCATCGTCTTCATCATCACTGGCTTTCACGTTTGTACAATGTGGCAAGACGAAGAACAAACGCTGTCCTGCATCCACGGGGGCAAATGGACAACATTGTTGCTAATAGGTGCGCCTCGGCAGTCAATGATTTCTACCCTGTCACTACTTGAGTCATAGCCTCGGACTGTTGGGTACCTCATACCTCAGAGAGAGGTGGAGGGGATACGGGAGACTGTGAATATTCAATTAAGGCATAAATTGGTTATTTAAAAAGGTAAAGAACACATGAAGCAACCATGAACGATTATATTTAGTTGCCCAAAACCAAAATTGATCATTTTTCTGGTGGCCTTAGACACGTGGGTTATTATCCGGCTATACGGCCATTAACAACGGGATTAGCTATTGCTTTAATGGTCATTTGACCCACTCTGGTTTTCATGTCCACACACAACGGTAACTGTATTAAACAATATTACTAATGAACGATACGTATATACATACTGTCATAAAAAAAATAAAAAATGGAAGGTGAATGGTGTAAATAGGGGGGTGAAGAGTGAAACGGGGAGGGGGATAATGAGATATTGGGGTAGGGAAGGAAGGAATGGTGTGGGGGGATTTCGGGGTGTTGGTGGAGGGGTTACACGAGTACCCCACACTCGTCCGATTCTCTATAACGCCTTAGATATGATGACTGGATTAGGCTTAATATCACTCAGTAAACTCCTAACATAACACATATAGTAATATGGTATGTCAGCCATAAATTACGCTCGGGTGTTAAAGACAGTGTGCTGAAATATTATATTGATACAACGATTCGTTTAAGAGATATTTACGAAAAACACCGTCTGTCCGGCGCTGAAACGTATAGAGTAGGTTAGAATAAGATAAAGTTAGATAGTGTAGGTTAAGTTAGTGTAAGGTAAAGTTAGATAATGTAGGTTAGGTTGGTTGGGTTAGGTCAGGTCAGTGTAGGGTTAGGTCAGGTCAGTGTAGGGTTAAGTTAGATAGTGTAAGTTAGGTTAGGTTGGGTTAGGTTAAACACGTCACTATCAGGAGAGCAGCTATACCGTATACACTCGGCGTACTACATAGCGTTTTGGAATATGGTCTGGTTCCTCCTGACACGAGTTTAATAAAATATCTATATATGAACTATTTTCTTATATAAGGACTTGTGGCACTGCTTTGAAACCATAATATAGACAGACTCCTACGCAGTACAGTACAGTCGAAGGCAAAAGTCGTATAGCCACATCTACAGTCATGAAGTACAGTATGGAAATATAAGCTTCACAGGCTCGTAAAATGAAAACCCAGAGTAGTTTACTAATTTTCCCCTTTGGATATTGTAATTATGTGTTGGTGGTGAATGTGTTGGTACATTTGGACACATGAATGGTACAGCCCAAGTAAAAGATGGACAATTTCTCCCAATATCAAGTTCCTTAGTGCCAAATAGGAGACATCAGGGGCAGAAGTCAGTATTGAGGATGGTAATAAAAAGCAAGTACCTGATAATAGACACTGGTTACTCAAGTGGGACAAGTATCTTTCACCTGGGCTGTACCACCCATTCATGTGTCCAACTGTACCGTGATTATCCTTTATGTTATCCTTCAAGAAACGGTAAGTGAGGCGACACGACTTTTGCCGCCAACTGTACTTCAAGAGGAGGAAAGTCAATCGTCCGCTGCTTCGAAATGAGCCTGAAACACAACATGATGCACTGGTGGCGGTCAGTAGGCCAAATGTAAACATACGAACAAGTGAAAAATTGGAAGCTAGTTTTATGAATATTTTCTTGCCATGTTGAAGTTCACACCCAGCCACACCACCACCGATATCATATCATTCATAATATTATTCAATGTCACTTATAAAGTTAAAATTTTGTTCGTAAGCGTTCATTCACGGCTGGCAATTAAGGACTGGGACCCAACACTGCTTCGAAATCATAATAAAAACTCATACTAATAGAACAAAACCATTCACTGCTTCGAAATCATAATATAAGCTCATACTAATAGAATAACAAAACCATTCACTGCTTCGAAACCATAATATAAGCTCATACTAATAGAACAAAACCATTCACTGCTTCGAAACCATAATATAAGCTCATACTAATAGAACAAAACCATTCACTGCTTCGAAACCATAATATAAGCTCATACCAATAGAATAACAAAACCATTCACTGCTTCGAAATGAGTCTAAAACACTATGGTGAGGTCAGTAATGCAAACATACAAACAAGTGCAAACTCTATAATAATATACGATGTGTTGTGAATACCGACCCATATGGATACTCTCTGATTGGATACTTATAATACCCGGTAACGTCCTTGATCACTGATATTATTCTTGCTGCCACTGTGTAATGTTTAGGACACTCATCACTCATCGATTGTATACTTGATGAATACCGTCCTTGAAAACCGATATTATTCATTTTTACTCATCACTCATCAACTGGACACTTCCTTCCCTTGGGCCAACTCTGTCATATATATATACTTTGGACGGGCATTACAGTGAGTACAAAAATAATTATGTTTTGTTTATGAATGTTTTATATTGTTACATGTTGGCAGTGCCTTGTTTAAGTGTCTTCGATAATATATACAGTACATTCTTAAGGGGGAAAAATAAACCACCTTATTCAGTGTTGGTAAATCTGGAGCAATTGATTCCTCCAAACCATTTCAAATAACATCCCACCATTATTTTTTTGTTAATCTAGTGGTCCTGTTTCCCGTCATACCTAAATTGGAAAAATCAAGACATTACAATGCACTAAAAGTATAAGTACTATCCCCTTGTATAACTTCTACAGAATCATACATTAACCACTGCAATACTACCATTCTTCCATCTGTACCTTCACACACTCATCATCATATCTCATACATTTGCAAACATTATCGGTATAATTTTCCTGACTGTTAATATTCCCCGCGTGAAGCTGGATTCTGTAGTGAACAATTTAAGTGCTGTCATCGTTATTATATTTACTCTTATCTTATTCGTGGTGTGACGAATGACTACAAAGTACGGTACCGTCGGTGCTAAGTAACAGCTAAACAACTACAACGAGAGAACATTCTTATCTCCTTTCGTCACTGATATCAGGGTGTTGAAACGTCAAATAATACAAATCCTCTCAGGTGAAGGGCTGAGAATATTTACTCTTCCAAATCGAGTTTGAGGCACGAACTATATATAAGGTCACCGAACGTCGTAAAACACCCTTACTGGTACACCATAACAGCTGCAGTAGGCCTATTCGGGAATTACCCTCACTTCCCTCCCTCTGTCGCTGGGTACTAGTTCGGAAGTCGTGACGTGTGTGTGTGTGTGTGTGTGTGTGTGTGTGTGTGTAGCAGTTTACATGGGCCACGGTAACGGGCTTGATACAAATGTCCAGTGTCGAAAAAACAAAAACAAAAAAACTCACTCAAAAATAAATATCAAAATAAGTATAAATTAAAACTAACTGAGCCACTTGTTATATATGTAGGCTATAAGGCAATAATGTCACACAGGGCTTTAGATTATTGAGCTTTATAATAATAGGTCCTGTTCAGTTTATTAATATACTAGAGAGGAAGGAAATAGTCAGTTAGTAGTGTAAGGCACATTTACGTTTATAAGAAAATTATTGTTCCTCGAATGTAAAAGAAAAAATGTAGAAATAAATTTTATGTGAGAATCATAAAATATTTTGTTATTGAGATGTTATAGGTATTATTTTGAAGTGCCACTTTTGGTATATAATTATAGACTTATCTGTTTACCTCTGTGTAAATGTACAGTTACCGCTTATACATAATGATTAAATATTTATAAGTTAATCCTAGGCAACAATATATAAAGATTAAATATTGATAAGTTAATCCTAGACAACTAATGCAGGCAGCAGCGATAAGACAACGTTAGTACCATGGGTGTGTCGTATGCAAGAATATCCGTGTATAGTGTTGTTGACGATGGAGTGGTGGCCTACCCGTACGATGACTTCATACACACATACACACACACTACACTACTACTACAGGGGCATCGTACCACACACACACACACACACACTACGACTAGAGGCATCGTACCACACACACACACACACTACGACTACAGAGGCATCGTACCACACACACACACACACACACACACACACACACACACACTACGACTAGAGGCATCGTACCACACACACACACACACACACACACACACACACACACACACACACACTACGACTACAGAGGCATCGTACCAAACACACACACACACACTACGACTACAGAGACATCGTACCACACACACACACACACACTACGACTACAGAGACATCGTAACACACACACACACACTACATTATGACTACAGAGACATCATACCACACACACACACACACACACTACGACTACAGAGACATCGTACCACACACACACACACACACACACACACTACATTACAACTAGATAGGCATCATACCAGTACCAATTAAGTCATCGTCGTCGTCAACACTACGGATATTCTTGCATATAATACGGCATGCAGTTGTCTTGTAAGTCACACCAATTCCTGCAAACTGTGCCATGAAACAACACCTATAACCTACCTACAGTGTGTTTAGTATATAATAACTATATATACGGTACATGGGGAATCAGTATGCTGTATATAAATACCATTTCACATACAGGAAAGATCAATTGAGGCCCGTAAACACACACACATACATACATACATATACACACTGAGACACACACATATGCAGAGGCACATAAAAAAACACACATTATATTACATTAAGAAAGCATGACCAGCCTTTCTGAAGCAAATTTCTGGTTAGACAATCCTCAAAATTACAAAAAGTTTAAGACAATATAAATTTGTACAAATAAAAATAATATTAATAATAATTTTGCCATAATATTACAAGAACATCATGTTAGTAAAGTAGTAACAATAAAAGAACAAGAAGAGAGAGAGAGAGAGAGAGAGAGAGAGAGAGAGAGAGAGAGAGAGAGAGAGAGAGAGACACATAAATAAATATCCACACCACCATGCACCTATATACCCACCACAGCGGCCGGTAACTGTGTGTATGTATGTGTACGGGAAAACCCCAAGAATATAAGGGGTGGAGGTGTGTGTGGGAGTGTGAGATAAGATGGTGGTGAAGGTGGCGACTCAAAGGCGGTGATAGCGGCGGCCTCAGAGGGGATTTTGACACTTTATTGCCCCTCCACCACTATAAGGAGGGGGGCGGAAAGTAACGTGGGGGTAGGAGGGGGGGGGGGGCGGAAAGTAACGTGGGGGTATGTGGGGGGCAGGGAGGGGGGCGGAAAGTAACGTGGGGATATGTGGGGGGCAGGGAGAGGGGCGGAAAGTTAACGTGGGGGTATGTGGTGGCCAGGGAGGGGGGCGGAAAGTAACGTGGGGGTATGTGGTGGTCAGGGAGGGGGGCGGAAAGTAACGTGGGGGTATGTGGGGGGCAGGGAGGGGGCGGAAAGGTAACGTGGGGGTATGAGGGGGGCGGAAAGTAACGTGGGGGTATGAGGGGGGCAGGGAGGGGGCGGAAAGTAACGTGGGGGTATGAGGGGGGGCAGGGAGGGGGGCTGAAAGTAACGTGGGGGTATGAGGGGGGATGAAGGGGGGAAGGGCAAATGGAATATAAATTTACCTTCCAAAATACCAACAAGTGAATCTTCCCTTAAAAGCAAATATATATAAATGTAAAGCCACGTGCATTTTTATTATTATTATTATTATTTTTATTTTTTATTTTTTTTTATTTTATTTTTTTTCTGAAACGCTTTTGTATGTTGAAACGGCCTCTAAAACTAATTGTAAAAAATAGCAGTTGGTCTATAGCCTAATAGTAATTTTTTCGGTTCTAACATTATTGACTCTACAAGGTTACATTTCATTTTTGTAAGACTTTTTTTGTTCATGGCTTGAGTCTCTGCACATATCCGCGAACTAACCACACTTAATTAAGGACCCTGTGATCGTGTATGAGAATTGGTGGCTTTTGATTCCTCCTGACTACGCCACGAAACAAGCTCCTTCTATATAGGCTAGATAATGTTTGTGGCAATATTTGAAGGACTCATTTACCTCCAATTTTCCGACTACATCATAGCTAGGGTCCCTTAACTATAATCAACCATAAAAAAAATATATTTGTTGACTATAAAATCAAATTCACTATAGCAAAATCTAAAATATACCGAACTGTAAGTACTATTAAATGTGAACTAACCGTAAACATTAACTATAAATATATAGGGCCATTAGGCTATAGGTTATACAGTAACTCCATTAAAACGTCAAACACGATTACGATCACTATAATAATAATAATAATAATAATAATAATAATAATATGTAAACTTTGAGGGGGAAGTTTTGTGTTGGTAAATCTGGAGCAACTGATTCCTCCAAACTATTCCAGGCAACAGGATACCATTATTTTTCTTCATATGGGTCTGTTTCCTGGCATACTTTGGAGGAATCAAGGCACTCCAATGTATCAAAAAAGAATTATATACCACCTTAAGGGAACCTGTGATGTAGTCAGAAAATAATTATGAGGTAGTCTAAATGAGTCCTTCAAATATTGCCACGAAACACACACACCTATAGCCTATATGGAATTTTAAGGGGCTTGCTTGTTTCGTGGCATAGACAGGAGGAATCAGAAGCCTCCAATTAATTATCATACACGATCACAGTATCTCATCTACGGTATACAGTGGCCTCCATTCCCGTCTTAACCTCTCACTTATTAGGCTATACTTTTTTTTATTTATATTCTTTTCCCGGCAAAAGTGTATCGGCTCCATCATTAAGGAGGAAGTACAGTGTTGGTAAATCTGGAGCAAATGATTTCTCCAAACTATTCCAAGCAACAGAACACCATTATTTTTCTTAATTTGGTTCTGTTTCCAAGGATACGTTGGAGGAATCATGGCACTCCAATGTAACAAAAGTGAATTACCCCCTTAAATATCTTTGTAAGGTAATGCAGTAAACCACAAATTACATTAAATATTATGATAACTAGGTATATATCGATCTTATTTGCAACCTATAAACACTACTGTAGAATATACGCGAAAAGTGTATTTCAGATAAAGTGGTTAAAAAGAATCGGTACATTTTCGCCAGGTAATAATAATAATAATAATAAGGTAGGTAGTTTGATAGATAGTGAGCAAATTACCCGGCTACGGAATCGAATATTATGAGTTGTTTTGAGATAAAGATGAATAGTTCAGTTTGCCTATAGTTATTGGTCGTTGGTGCAACAATAATAATAATAATAATAATAAATAAATAAATAAATAAATAAATAAAAACAATAGTCGTAGTAGAAAAGTCACCGATTATGATAATGGTTAAATTTACGTTTAACACCGCTAGAAAATAATGATGACCAAATTTACATAGTTACTTTACCTCTCACAATCACAATTTTCCTTCTTGTAAATAATTATGCCTAAAACAGCAACAATAAATTTACAGTAGCCTAATGCAACTACAAGCGTCGTTCAAGGTCATCTAAACTATTATCAATTAATGGTTTAATGTTTTAGTTTTAACCCTTGTGTTTATTTACTCTTGGTTTAATAATAATAAATATATAAAAGAGATCATTAAAGTATGTTAGAATAGTAAAAGTATTATCCTTTTTTGTTTACGAAAATTAAACCTCTAGCCTAGCCTATACAGTACTGAGATACAAGCTTCACACAGTATAGTAGGCTACTGAGAGGCAGGTTTCACACTAGGATTAAGATGCAAGTCATAAGGAACACACACATACACACACCTCTGGATCTCCTCCCTCTTTGTCTCTCTACACACACACACACATACACATACATCATTCTTCTCCATCTCTTCACACACACACACACATACACACACACACCGATTTTTCTTTCTCTTCACACACACATTCCCTCTCTACCTCTTCCCTCACAAACACACCGTTCTTCTCTATCTCTTCATACACACACACACACACACACACCTTTTTTCTCTCTCTCTATACAAACACATACACATTTCCTCTCCACCTCTTCCTTCACACACACACACACACACACAAACACCACACCCCTTTTTTTTCTCTCTTTGCACACACATACACATATCCTCTCCACCTCTTCCCTCTCTCACACACACACACTGACACTACCCTGAGGAATGTTGCCAAAGGTTATAACTGTATTCTGGTACCAACGAGCGAATGTGTCTAGCCTAGGACCCTCTATATTAGTGTTGAATTAAAGGTTTATTATTATCTCATCATGTCGACAAAATTACAAGGGGCTACGGTGATGATTCCCCTAAATTAAAATATAAAATAGATCTCAGACTCGAATAGGCTATACTGATTCCTCCAAACTATACGGTCCTACAAAAGATTCCTGCAAACAATGATAGGCTATACTACAAAATAAATTCCTCCAAATTATGGTATAATATTATATACTAAAAAACAGATTCCTACAAACTATGGTATACTTAAAAACATATTCCTACAAAACAACTCCTACTTGTTTAGGCTACGGTACTGAATTAATTAAGAAAGTATACTCATGTCGACAAATTTGCATGGACTAGTGCTTCCTCCAACCTATGCTACAAAACTAGAATCCTAACTCGTATAGGGCCTAGCCTACTGAAGTATTAGTCAATGTTTCCTGATATAGTTTGGAGGAATCAGTAGCCTCTATAACATTCTTTCAGCCTATTTGGTTACCAGTTAAGAGAGAGAGAGAGAGAGAGAGAGAGAGTACAGTACATAGAATATGAGAGAAATACAGTACAAATAAAACAATAAGAGAGAGAGAGTACACATAGAACAATAAAAGAGAGAGAGAGAGAGAGAGAGAGAGAGAGAGAGAGAGAGAGAGAGAGAGAGAGAGAGAGAGAGAGAGAGGGGGGGGGGGGAATAGGCTACACACATGTCGGAAAGGCTGCGACGAAAGAATCCACAAGGAAAAGAGAATTAAGTTGTTTCCTTGTGACCGTAGGAGTGGAATGAGTGAAGTGTGTGTGTGTGTGTGTAGGACAAGGATAGGGGGCTTATGGGTGAAGTGGGTTAGGTGTAGGCTATGGGGGAAGGATGAGGATAAGGTGAAAATTGTGAGACGAAGTTAGAATTATTGTTCCGTGGATGAGATGAAAGAATTTGTTTGGTGAATGAGGGAAATAATAGTTTTTTGTTTGTTGTTTAGTTGGGGATAACGAAAAAGCGTTGATAATGCGTTGTTTGGTGAATGAGAAAGAATTACAGTAGTTATTTTAATTGATAAGAAATAATGAGTTTCTTTTATGGACGCGAAAAATAAAGTTAAAATTATTTGTTTGGTGGATGAGGAAATATCAATAATCGGTAGGTATGTGGATGAGAAAAATAATGAGTTTTTTCTTTCTGGAGGAGTAATTAAATTTGTAAATAACTGCATGTTTGGTGGATGAGGAAAAAAATTAATTGCTGATGGATGAAGAAAAATAAAAAATAATGCATAAGGTGGAGAAGCCAATTGGATATATGTATACTCTACTGTATTTTTAGTCTTCACGGTTCTTAATTAACCTTTCATATATATTCCATCTCTTGTCTCTCCAATCCCATTTTGCAGTATAGCCTAGCCTAGTACAGCCACAATAAAATAACCACCAATACTTTCCTTCCTTCCATCGTGCAAATAAATCAGTATCATAACAAAATATAATCATACAACAACAGCTTATGTCAACTCAACCCCCTCAATTATTATTATGAGGTGCTGCAAAATCATATACATGTTGTTTTATATTTCTGGAGTAGCTGATTCCTCCTAACTAACATTCCAAGCAACAGGCTAGCTAATATTATTTTTGTCAATCTGGTCCTGTTTTCTGGCATACTTTGGGGAAATCAAGGCACTCTAATATACCAAAAGAATATTGGACTAGGCCAGCGTTTCCCAACCTGGGGTGCTAGCCCCCCTGGGGGTGCTGAAATCAATTATAGGGGGTGCTGGGAAGTGATGCACACATGGCAGTAAAATATCACGTCCTAGCAAGGCGCGACCAAATGTGGTACACGTTCGGTGCGTATACGAGTTATGGATCTGACACGAGAGCGGCGAGACTATGGGACCAGCGGCAGCCAGGCAGTAGCACTGTAGTTAATTAATCAGTAGCAGTCCAACAAAACAGTACAGCTCCTACATATTTGAGTTTTGTCTGCATAGCTGAGTCTATCTTCTGTTTCCAGTAATACTGGTAAGTCCATTGGAAAGTCTCGCTCTCTCTCTCTCTCTTCCATGTGTCGTTTCATATTTTCATCTGTAAAAGAAGTGATGACACTTCACTTTCTTTTATCCTTCTAAATTTCTAAAATCTAATGACAAGATATTAGTTAGGGGTGCTGGACTGCTTAGACATGACAACAGGGGGTGCTATGGTCGGAAAAGGTTGGGAAACGCTGGACTAGGCTATAGCCTACACCTATAGGCCTTATTTTAATATATATAAACGCAAAAGGAGAAATAGAAAGATAAGTAGGGATAAAACTTGAGGCCTACATGTCTTTTCTATGTATAGATAACTGAATAAACTCTTACACCGCTTACTAATACTCGAGAATATTTGAAGTCAATGATTAGGCTACAGTACGGTAATTATTGAGAATAACATAACTTGGCAATAAATCTCTAAAATTATATAAAACAGCTGTATGTAAATTATATTACTTGAATTCTCTCTCTCTCTCTCTCTCTCTCTCTCTCTCTCTCTCTCTCTCTCTCATAAATTATATACATACATAATTATAAAGTTCATAATTAATCTCAATTAATTAAGAGGCAACATCTGCGGACGGACGATGTTTATTATCATTATGGTCCTTATGCTTGAATACCCGTAGTTTTGACGATGGTGTGGTACTGGTACGATGACTCCATAGACATACTACACAGCCATCGTATCCTAGGACCACACCATCGCCAACAACACGGATAATTCTTGCATAAGGACTACGGTATAGTGTAGCGAATTTCCCAAACCATAATTATCTGTAGTTTATTTAAGGTAGTCATTATTTGCTGTTTAAATTAGAGAGAACCCAGTATCAATTCCTCTAAACCTTAAATATAAACTATGCCAGAAAAAAAAATATACAAAAGAAAAAACAGATCACTTCCAAAATAGGGATAGCATTCGAATAATATTAATTTCCTAATGTTACATAAACCGATCCTCCCCTTAATTAAAAGTTCCTTGTATTTGTAAGGACCCTGTATAATTATATATTTGAAAATGAGTTAGTAGACTTACCTAATAAATTAAAGGGAGTAGAAGTGAGCGTACGGTATGTATAAATAAAACTTAATTAAAGGGAGTAGCCTAGTGAGATGCTTGTTGTGATGGCCGTATTCAAGAACATTCATGGTGTACTGTACTGTATACGATGGTGTGGTACTGATACGATGACTCCATAGACAAACAACAGGGCCATCGTACCGCTACCACGTCATCGTATGCACGCACCACAGAGGTTCTTGCATACGTCACAGAGTTTCCCGCGAAAATATCCATCCACACTAGTCTTGTCCGAACGCATTCCAATTACGCTGACTTGGACGGACAGTTTATTTCATTTTATTTTTTTTCTCGTAATACCAAGCAGTTCCTTTTCTTCGCTATACATGATAATTATATACCTTCAATAAGAACAATTTCGGCATAGTGAGCCTTTGTAAATTCTCTTTGCAAGTTATACTGTACTGTTTTTTTTAATCACAAATCCATTGCCGCCGCATTATCGAACACTAAAATTATTACCAAATAGGCTACACGCTTTGGGATATCTAATTGACGTCCCTATTATTATTATTATTATTCGTTTCTGCCATAGCTACAATACTGTACACTTGATAAAAAATTTGGATGTTTAGGCAGCCCATATATAAAATCATAACGATCATGAGATGAAATATAGAGGTGCATTTCGATCCCTCCCTTCTTAGTCCTCTCTCGGGATATTAGTTATATAATTATATTTTAATGTCAGTTGTAAGTTAACGAGTAATTATTATTATATCTATGTTTTGCCCTGCTCGGGACACTGAAAAATCTTACTGTTGCCAGAGGTTACCACCCTTGTGAGCAGGGGGGTGGGGGGTTTGAGTCGACTGTCCGAGGCCTTCTTGCTTAGCCTAGGCAGCCATAGCTGAAGCTGACGCGGGCCCTGTTTACGGGTGCAATAGCCACGGAGTGAGGGGCACAGGGAACACCGCCTCTCCACAGAGCTCCAAACTGTGTTCTCTTCACCTTCTATTCGTTCATATGAAAATTCACCCTCCCCCCCACAACACATATCCAACATTTAGGAGGATAGAAGCAAAGGTTAGGTTAGATCATTTCATACAATGTGTGTGGAGTGGGAGGGAACTTCTTCATATAAGATTTTTTTATTTACGTTGAATTTCTATGGACCAATCTAGCCTATTGGCGTGCAGTGTGTGGCCGTAATAACTCAATGTAGCAAAGATATAAAGGTAATCCAACAATCTACCCATTTTAGCATATTCTAAAACTCATGTTCTAAACGAGAGTAGCCTACAGTACATCTGCTGGTGTTGAGAGAGAGAGAGAGAGAGAGAGAGAGAATCTGTGTGCTAACAATGTTCTGCGTGTGGTAAAGAATATGCATCCCCTCCCTCTATAATTATTATGACGTTAACAGAACTGTGCGGGAAAGAAAGTCTGGATAAATTAGGATTAGCTGACTTTTTTAGATCACATTTTGACACACTGATATTTATTCTGAGAGGTGTAATGTGCTGCTGTCTGGGAAATTCAGGAGTTTAAAAGTTTGTTATAATATTCACATGGAGACCCTACATTATTAACTCCAATAATATACAACCTCGCATAATTACGCAAGTCTATTATTCAATTAATGCCCCGCTCGACGATGCTACTTGTGAAAGGTGAATCAGGCTTGGCTTGGGAGGTGCAAAATAAAAGTCACGAGTAACTAACTATAACCTAACCGTCTACAGTAAATCTGGAGCAAATTATTCCTCCAAACCCATGGAGGTAGTATAGGTGGAGTCGCCAGTAGGACCTGATTTGTGAAGCCACCAATCTGTCATTGTTTTTTAAAATTAAATAGATCTACAGCTTCAATAAGCGTTATTAACAGAAAACACTATCGTTATAGTAGGAATATAATTATGTAGTTGTACTTGAGCTGTCATCTTGGCGCCGAAAATGACAGTTCGGCGGCTTCACTTTATTCCCCTGGATTAGTGAGCCATCGCGACTCCACCTATACTACCTCCATGTCCAAACCAATCCAAGCAACATGCCACCATCAGTTTTGTTATTCCGGTTTTGTTTACTGGCATACTTTGGGGGAATCAAAGCACAATATTGTATGTACTGTACAAAATGAACTATATACTATCCTATCCTCTTAACGCTGTAGCATCTGTGGCGTTTCTTTCCATGTACAAAATAGCCTAATAATGTTTGTTTCACTTGCCACATGCACACATTTTCCCAGTACTGGTCTATTATTTACATTATGTCTTCACGACGACACCGGGGATGATTATTTTGTGACAATATAATGAGTGAGGCGGGGAGCGGGGTTGATTGTGTTGTGAGGCTCACTGTTTATACAACAACGCTGTGTTGACAAACTTGCCTCGTGCCGGACAATACTTTCCCATAGTATACAGCGGGTACCCTACCAAAGGAGTGACCACCCTCGTATTCACACATTGTCTGAAGGGACACCATGCACCCCTTTGAAAAGCAGGCGATGGAATA
The DNA here is from genome assembly GCA_033782935.1 of Petrolisthes cinctipes. Taxonomy (NCBI): domain Eukaryota; kingdom Metazoa; phylum Arthropoda; class Malacostraca; order Decapoda; family Porcellanidae; genus Petrolisthes; species Petrolisthes cinctipes. The sequence goes on from JAWQEG010007308.1 coordinate 20,853, forward strand.
GAAGATTTGTAAGGAAAAAGTACCATTCCTTAAACAACAACAGTGAAATATTGTACATGTACCCTATTCCGGACCGGTACGGTAGCTTGTTTGTACCATTGCGGTAGTAAGTGTGGTCAAAGTTTTACGAAGTCTCTGATACACACTAATTTAATAATTTTTGACAAATAATTAATATTAATGCCAGATCATAAAACTAACGACATCTTGGGACATGACATTTATAGACATAACATTTATTACTGTACAAACATTACCTTACTGTGGACTAAATTTGTTTTCTCCTGTGAATGAAGCAAATGGTAATAAAAACCTACCTTACATAAGTTCCAAAGGGTATAATTGACACAGACAGGAATAAAACGTTTCTGTCCGTCTCAGGCCCAAGGCGGACTGAAACGTTGCATTCCTGTTTATTATACCTTTCAGAACTTACGTACAATTTCGTTACCATTACCGTACTGTATCGTAAATTAGTATTTCAGTTACTTCAAAAGATTTCGTACATTACATCACAAACTACCAACCTTTTCAATAACGGGGTAGTATAGTGATGGAAAATCTGGAGCAACTGATTCCTCCAAACTATTCCAGGCAACAGTCCACCATTATTATTGTTCACCTGGTGGTCCTGTTTCCCGGCATACTTTCCATAGCACTGTAGTATCCCCCTAAATATAATGGGTCATTTATACAATAGATATGCAGACATTATTTTTGTACGTTGTTTTGATCTACAAACGCCACTTGAAGGAAAACTACTTCTTGAACTAGCTGGATAACATCACTTGATCACTACCGGTACCTTATTAGCGAGATTCTAGCAATAGGCTACCGGTACTGTACAGATCGAACTGTAACATGTATTTTTAATCCTCATTTGGTGTTCGTAGCTTCACTGTATAACCTCGTCACATCAATTGAGCTTATAATTATTCGTTACCTTCGACGAATATGTTGTAAAGTACAGACTCGAATTAAACGATAATATTTATTATCTCCGGCAACGAGGTTGGTTGGTTTGGTTCTATTTTCCCCTCCGTTTGTCTGTCAGTCTGTTTACTAAACAAGATATCTGATAAAATTAAGAATCAATAATTGTGAAACTTTGTGTTGGTGATATACGCCAAGGAAGATGTAAAATTAAGACGAACAGTAGAACACAGGTGGAGAAAATGATGAGACCGAATTAATGTCCCCCATAGTTACTGTAATTTAGGAATGAGAGTGAAATGTGGCTGACTGTTCCATTAAGCCTTTAGGAATATTTGAAAGAGAGAACCTTTAGATTAAACTATAGTTTAGGGGGAGAAGATGCTCAGCCATGGCACGGGTTTGTTTACACTTCCGAACGGCCTTCTATTTACGAGTAGGCTATGTGCCACGGAATGCAAGGAGGTAACACTACCATATTAATATTGCAACACACCATCCTGTTATCAGTTATTATTATTATTGTATGTATGACCTGCCATGACTATCTGTACGAATGAGCAAGTATGAGAACACACATTACTATAAATACTGACCTTGGACCTGGGCCTGGTAGGAAGGCTTCTTCATCCATTCGTAAGGTGATCGTGCCTGATGGGGGCGGGTTGGGGGCACCTGGCTAAGTGGTCCTGCCGGGGACCCACCTTCACCCCCAGTGTCTGGCAAGGCGGGGGCCATCACTTGGTGGGGAGAGGCGCCCCCGACCCCCTCATTGTAGTCCTGCTGCTGGTGCGGGACTGTAGGTAGCTTGTGGTAGGGGGTGAATGAGGGGGAGGGGGGCGCGGGGAGAATCGGGGGCGCGCAAGGTGAGGGCGTGTGGGGCTGGGGAGGCATGGGAGGCTGTGGTAGGGGGGAGGCGCCCCCGTGGTGGTGCAAAGGCGTCATCCAGTCCTCGTAGGCGGCGGGCGAGCGCTGCTGGCATGCTGTTGGGGCGTGGTGGGTGGGATGGGCGTGGTGTGCGGTGTGGGCAGGGTGGTGGGCGTGCGGAGTCATGTAGACGGGTGGGGCGTGGGCGTGATGTGGGTGCCATCCCTCGCCCATGAAGCTTTGGAAGTTACATGCGAGGTCTGGTGGATATTGAGTGTGGGCGTGGTGGTGATGGGCGTGGTAACCCAAGTACCCGCCCCCACCCTGCTGCCCACCGGGGAACATGACGGCTCCCGGCTCACTCACCATCCCTCCTCCACCATACCACTCCACCTCTACCTACCACACTACACAACAACTTATAGTACCACACACACACAACAACCACAACCTATATAGCACCGGTACCACACTCCTTCCACACGTTCGTTCTCTCCCTCCTACCACCACCACAACCACAACCACCCAAACTATTTTAATTAACCACAGCGAGTATTAGTGAACATCAGCGCTCTACTATTTCCACGAGACGGACCATCCCATTTCACTTCCTCAGAGTACCGTACACTAAAAACATCCATAAAAAAAATAATGCCACATCAACAAAAACCGCAAACAAACTCTTTTAGTAGTGCATTATTTTTCCTGCAGTAGAGTTAGGCCTAGTTAGTTTCTTGTTCCTTTACACACCGGGTTCGATTTAATTATTGTCCTAAAAGTTCCTATTAATTATTATTATTGTAAGGTGATGAAGGCCACGCGTGTCACACTATAGTGGCCTGAAAGATAAACTGAAATCACCGTCACAACAACAGACCACCACTGTCTCCTCTGGTGACGGAACGAGACTGGAGGCTGATTAGCATGTCAACAATATCTTCCCCTCTCTGGCCCCGCCCTCTTTGTCCCTCCACACCACCATCAACCAATAGGGTCACGTGTAGACAGATTAGAGGCGGGAACCAGCTGATACAGATCCACCAATGGGAGAAGAGTGTAGCCCAGCCAGCCTTACACACAGACACACAAACACACATACAGAGATATACAGGAAGGTTAGGTTAGGCTACAAACGTGGAAGACTTTAGACTACTGACTTTAGTTTGGAATAGTGAGGTTTATATACAGTAATTCCATAGTAACTAATATTTTCAACATGGTTAACTTCGACAATAAGCAAATGGTGGAAAGTCAGACGTCTCACTTGAAACTCCAATATTATGTTATACAAAATCATTTTTCAACTCAGTTATATGTAATACAGTATAGGAAATAATTATATTCAATGTATGTTTGCAGTAAAATTTATACTAATTATATTCTCAAGCGGCAAGAGGCTTTTTGTTTTGTTTTTATTACGGTATTAGCAGCCTTCTACGTCATCTCACAATATTATAAACGTAGAACACAGTTTCATTCATCGATAAAGAAAATAATAATAATAATAATGAAGTTTTGTGTATAGTGCAAGCCTGTTTAGAGAGTTTCTATAATATTATAAACAACTCAAAGGCCTAAACATCATTATAGTGATTTGGTAACAATTATTCTAGTGTTATAACATCATGTTTTGGTCTTGTTTTGATTATCATTTTTTTTTAAAGTAACACCGTACTGTATATTAATTTACATACCAATTTGAGCAGAATATTTTGCTTTACATGAGAGATCTATTCACACACCATTTTATACAAGACTTTCACACTTAGAGCAAACACTGAATTGAAAGCAAAATGTTGTTACAATCGGAATTAGGCATATTCGTATGAGTAAACGCATTGGTGACTTTGTAGGCTTATAATTATATATAGGACGAGGAGAATTAAATGTGATAGAAAAGTGGAACAGCACGCAAATATAGAAAAGAGAGAGAGAGAGAGAGAGAGAGAGAGAGAGAGAGAGAGAGAGCGAGAGAGAGAGAGAGAGAGAATTTTTGTTATGTTATTGTTGTTGTTGTTGTAGGAGGCAGAGTTATTATTGTCTAGATGAGATAGTGAAGATGTATGATGTTAGTAGCTTCTCTTCTGCCCCATACTAGATGACGACACCTTATTTATACACGTCACTATCAGGAGAGAAGGGAAGCACCTACACCGTCACTCATATAGCATCTTAATTGGAATAGGGTGGGGCATCTTCCTCTATGTTTTGAGTTAAGGGGGTGCGGTAGTAGGGGACAGGCTTGGGGGTTGGGGGGTTGGGGGGTGCGGGGAGTAGGGGGACAGGCTTGGGGGTTGGGGGGTTGGGGGGTGCGGGAATAGGGGGACAGGCTTGGGGGGAGGGGGGGGGGTGTAGAAAGCCTGTCCCCTATTCCTGCACCCCTCTAACCCCCACCAAGCTTGTTCCCTACTCCCCCACCCCACCGGCCCCCCCAAACACCCCCCCCCCAAGCCTGTCCCCCTATTCCAGCACCCCCTTAATGACAATGTGTATGTAGGGGGTATTTTCTTGACGTATCTGTGTAACCATCAGATCACCTCAGAAAATAACCAGGCGTTTTCTCGTGGACTCGAACTTGGGTCCATGACATTCGCAAAAGGCTACATAAAACAAAAAAAAAGCAAATTAAATAATACAAGGAAAACTGAATGTAACTCGAGTAAAGATGCAAATAGACAGCCAATTATTATTATTATTATTATTATTATTATTAAAAATATAAGACATGGTAAGTCCCTTCTCTAATACACCTTCCATGCACTGATATATACAGACCTCTCTCTCTCTCTCTCTCTCTCTCTCTCTCTCTCTCTCTCATACACCTTCCACTGATATATACACACACTTTCCATTCTTCTCTCTCTCCCTCTTTCTACACACACACACACACACCATCCTCTCTCTCTCTCTCTCTCTCTCTCTCTCTACACACACCATTCTCTCTCTCTCTCTCTCTCTCTCTCCACACACACACCATCCTCTCTCTCTCTCTCTCTCTCTCTCTCTCTCTCTCTCTCCACACATATACACCTTCCACTACAACACATACACACACACACAGATGTCACAAACAGCTGCGTCAACAAACTGTGTGTGTGTGTGTGTGTGTGTGTGTGCTGATAATGGTATAACAGTGTAGTGGTAGTAGTAGTAGTGGTAGTTATGGTAGTTGAATTAGTGATGGTGGTAGTGACAATGGTATAGTTAATTGGTATGCTAAGATTTGTATTAATGGTAGTGGTAGTGGTAGTGTTATGGTAGTAATGGTAGTGAAAGGGTAGTTATACGAAGGAACTATATCCTACCATACTTCCTCCTTATACATCCTCTCTCTCTCTCTCTCTCTCTCTCTCTCTCTCTCTCTCTCTCTCATTAGATTTTCCAAGCCTATATAGGACGGTCCTCTCTCTCTCTCTCTCTCTCTCTCTCTCTCTCTAACTAGATTTTCCAAGCCTAGGACGGTTCTCTCTCTCTCTCTCTCTCTCTCTCTCTCTCTCTCTCTCTCTCTCTCTCTCTCTCTCTCTCTCTCTCTCCAGTATAATAATTGATACAGATATATGCCACCACCAATATAATAATATCAATTAAATTATGAAGTATAGCATGAAAAAATAAACTTCACACACTCGTAAATAAAAAAAAAAAAAAAAAAAAAACATGTAGAGAAGATTATTATTAAGGTGGTAATTCTTTTTTTGGTACATTGAAGTGCCTTGATTCCTCCAATTAAAAAAGTATGCCAGGAAAAAGGACCAGAAAAGCAAAAATAATGGTGTTCTGTTGCTTGGAATAAATAGTTTGGAGGATTCAGTTGCTCCAGAATTACCAACACAAAACTAACTTCCCCCTTTAAAGTATTCCTTGGATATTATGATTCTGTGTTGTTGGTGAATATGTTTGTGTTAGATGATTATATATAGCTTTTCTTATGTTATCCTTCAAAAACCATGAGTGAGGCCATACGACTTTTTTTTGCTGCCGACTGTACATTTTTGGCTGTTTATATAAAAGGTTGTAATTCATGGATGGTATATATTAATAAATTTAATAATTATTCTTTGAGGATAATTAAGGCCCTTCGTCGCTAAATATATATTCCAAATAACATTAATTGAACGACGAAGAGTACTTGTATTTTCCTCTAACAAGAATATACATATACATATACATATAGATTAATAATTACCACTCACATATATGACTTACTGCATGTTAGAAGTTGCATGGGGGATGGGAGGCTCAATATATTATAGAGTATACTGTATATATAGGCTACTGTATCTTACTGTATAGGAGCTTCGTATAGGGCATGGGCTGGAGACGAGTATTATTATTATTATTATTATTACTTTATATTGTAGTAACCATGTGCATTAATTAAGCTAGGGACCCTGTGGTGTAGTCAGAGAATTGGAGGATATATAGAGAGTCCTTCAAATATCGCCACGAAACACTATATATACCTACACGGAAGGAGCTTGTTTCGTGGCATGGTGAGGAGGAATCAGAAACCTTCAATTATCTGTCATACACGATCATAATTTATATATAGGGTCCTTAAGGGGGAAATTTTGTGTTGGTAAATCTGGAGCAACTAAATCCTCCAAACTATATATTCCAAACAACAGAACAACACCATTACTTTTGCTCTTCTGGTCCTGTTGTTTCCTAGCATATATAGTTTGGAGGAATCAAGGCACTCCAATGTACCAAAAAAGAATTAATACCATGACTTTAAGAGGAGATTTTCTTGTTGGTGTATGAATTGATGGGTCCTTGTATATGCATTCCTCCAAACTATGCTACCTACCAAACCAATCCCTCTTCGTATACCATTGGGGACGTCTG
>JAWQEG010007309.1:0-30864 GCA_033782935.1 Petrolisthes cinctipes
CAATAGGGCCACTTTTCACCTCCTGTCATACAAACAACCAACCAAAACAAACAACCAACCACTCAGACAACCAAAACAAACAACCAAAGCAAACAATAGGGCCACTTTTCACCTCCTGACACACAAACAACCATCCAAAGCAACCAATCAAGCAACCATCCAACCAAAACAAACAACCAACCATCCAACCAACAAAAACAACCAACCAACCAATCAAAACAAACATTCAACCAACCAACCAACCAATGGGGGTTCTATTCTCCTACAGTCAGACTGAACCTCGAGTTATTAGGGACCTCTTGGTGAGCGAGTTGTTTTGGCTATATATATATATAATTATTATTCTCCTGTACACACAAACACTGCCTTAGGTGTATCTCTGGGTCTGTCTGTCTGTCTGTCTGTCTGTCTGTGTTTGTATCATCTGTCTGTCTCTGTATCTCTATTTTACTCGTTCTCTCACTCTCTCTCTCACTCTCTCTCTCTCTGTCTGTCTGTCTGTGTCTCTGTCTGTCTCTGTATCTCTATTTTACTCGTTTTCTCTCTCTCTCTCTCTCTCTCTCTCTTTTTTTGGTCTGTCTCTCCCCATATTCGTTGTATGTATGTGTATGTATCTCTTTAATATTCGTTCTCTCTCTCTCTATCTCTCTCTCTCTATTTCTTTTTGTCTGTCTCTCCCCATATTCGTTGTATGTATGTATGTCTATGTATCTCTTTTATAGTCGTTCTCTCTCTCTCTACCTCCCTCTCTCTCTCTCTCTCTCTCTCTCTCTCTCTAATGGCTTCCTGCTGTTACTTAGGGCTAACATGGGCCACAGGTTCGACGAAAAATAATAATAAAAAAAAAAGTAAAAAACAGAGGGCAGCCATGAAGGTCAACTCACACCCTACACCCACACTTTATTTATTTCCTCTGACAGTTTTTGGTATTCCTTTCACAGTTGCACTACCTGTCACATTTTCTTATATTGGGTGATGATATATATATAGACTTTTGGTACATTGGAGCTCCTTAAGGGGGTACGGGAATAGGGGGACAGGCTTGGGGGAGGGGGTTAGGGGGGTGCGGGTTTTTTTTTTTTTTTGGGGGGGGGTCGGGGGGTTTTGGGGGGTGCGGGAGTAGGGGACCAGGCTTGGGGGGTTTAGGGGGGTGCGGGGTTTTTTTTGGGGGGTCGGGGGGTTTTGGGGGGTGCGGGAGTAGGGGGACAGGCTTGGGGGTGGGTTAGGGGGGTGCGGGAATAGGGGACAAGCTTTCTACCCCCCCCACCCAAGCCTGTCCCCCTATTCCCGCACCTCCCAACCCCCCCCCCTTAAGCCTGTCCTCCTACTCCCACACACCCCCAAGCCTGTCCCCCTACTCCGCACCCCCCAACCCCAAACCCCCCCAAGCCTGTCCCCCTACTCCCGCACCCCCTTAAACTTCTCAAGAGTATGCCAGAAAACAGGACCATGCAGATGTGAAAAAATAATAGTGCCTGGCTTGTTGCTTGGAATAGTTTAGGGGAATCAGTTGCTCCAGATTTACCAACACTGTACATACAAACATACATACCCCCCCCCCCCTTTAACATTTATTGACGCGAATCACAAGTGCATAAATTTCACATCAATTTTTACATATATACATTTTTTTATTTTTTTTAGTCACCTGATTGATGCATAAAATTAAAACCGAGAGAAATTTAAATAGATTGAGAGACAGAAAGTATTAAGAAAAGCCAGACAGACAGACAGACAGACACATACTTACATACATACACACAGAGACTAACGTACATAAAGACAGACAGACAGACAGACAGGCAGGTAGAAATATTTCCCTGACAGATATCCACCGAATAATTTGTATCAGTTCGTCATACATACATACAGATAGACGTTGTTGTTGTCTATGATATAATAAAGTCATTAACATCATCCCACCTTCGTGCTGAAAAAATATAATTATGTAAAAAGTGACAAAATTCCATAAGCCGTGAGGAAACTTTTATCAGGCCAGAGAATGAAGACCAGGAAGGAGGCAAGGAAAAAAAAAATATTGGGTGTGTGTTTAGCTTAAGTTAAGGGACCCTGTGATGTCGTCTGAAAATTGGAGGTAAACGAGTCCTGCATATAGTGCCACGAAACAACAGCACCTACTGTAAATGGAAGGGGCTTGCGTGTTTCGTGGTATAGTCAGGAGGAATCAGAAGCCACCAATTATCTATCAGACACGATCACAGGGTCCTTAGCGTTCATAAATTATAAGATTAATGTCATCAAAAATTCGTCCCATTTTTTACATAAAATTACTCTCTCTCTCTCTCTCTCTCTATCTCTCTTCCTTTCTCTCTGTGTGTCTGTCTGTCCAACTGCCTCTCTCCCTCCCTCCCTATCTCTCACTCACCCACACTCTCTCTCTCTCTCTCTTTCTTTCTCCCATTTTTCCCCCTCCATATCTTCTCCACCGGCACCCTCTCCATTAAAGATCTCATTTGCATTCACTCTCAAAACCTCCTTTTCTTCCTGTTCCCTCTGTCCCCCTCCTACTCCTCCTCCTTCACCTTTTTAATTCCTTCACCACCACCACCTCCTCATCCACTTAATTCTTCCTCCTTATCTTCCTCCTTCTCTTCTTTCATCTCCTTATCCCTTTCTTTATCACACTCCCTTCTTCCCCTACCCTATGCAAAAGCTGACATAATTTGACTTCACGCATAATTTTAACTCCACACATAGATCAGTTGCACGCATATTTTGACTGTGCTCATTTTATTAAGCACGCATATCTTAAGTCTACGCATAGTCTAATTCTACGCATAGTTTGAGTTTACGCATAGTCTGACTCGGTAATAATGGCTGCCTCACTGAAGTTTGTCGCCATCACGCTTCACAAAAAAAAAAACACACACACACACACAAAAAAAAAAAAAAAAGTTCTGTTCACCCCAACTTTTCATGCAACAATATTTTTAGGCAACACATTTTTAGTACGTCAAGTTTCGCCACTCCACCACTACTACCGGAACCCAACAAATATCAAAATTGAAATGTTTAGTGAATTTGTTGTCCACTACTACCAAAGTATTTTTTCATATAAATATAGTATGTTTTTCTCTCACCAAGTAAATAAGTGAAACACAACAGCTGGTCACAATAATTATACCACAGACACACACACATTTTTACAACACAACATCACACACATCTTCACAACGGGACATCTTCACAACACATCCATCTCACACACTTTCACAACAGAACATTACAAACACACACCTCCACAACATAGCATCGCACATCTTCACAACACATCACACATATACCTTTAACGTACATAACACATACAACACACACACCATATCTCCCCCATTTACTTTACCATCCAACCTTAAAACGTCCAAACTGCTTCCCTCCTACAAGAAAACAACCTTCCATCTCTTTAGGAGTGAATGAGAGTATGATTCAGGTTATTGGCTGTTTTTCTCTCCCCCTCGGTTAGTTTTATTTCATTTGTCGCTCCTTGTCACTGGGAGGGGGACAACCTTTCATATAATATGAAGTGGGGAATAATTGTGACGATGATAAGTGTAGTAAAGATAATAATTTTTCTCAGGCTCATCACTCAGGATTGAAAGGTCTTCCACTCCAAACACATGACATTGTAAACATCACCACAATAAGTTCACCTTCGTTATCCACTTCACCCATTTTTTATTTTCCGCCCCTCCACTTTATTAGGGAGGCAATGAAACACACACAACTCAATGTAGTTCACAATTCCGAGAACCTCCTCCACTGAGAGAGATAACGCTTATCAACAATAGCAGCATCAAGATCACCCGCTGATATCAAATTCCAGTACATCCTCTGCATCGTCGTTGTCCCAACCGGATTTCTTGTGGTGTTTGGAAGCGTTCCTGGGCACTCCGATGGTGGGGATGGCGAGGCTGGGGTCGGTATGGTTGAAGTAGCGGAGGAGGGTACGGAGTGGCTTGATGGACGCCACAATTGCCTGGGCCCTCTCCAACTCTACCTGGTTGTTGGGGGTCTTGGTCTGCATGTTGACGAGGCGGGAGAACTCCACACGCTCCACCAGACCTGTAGCCACCTCACTCAACTCGTGCTGGAGGGCGGGGTCGTCGGGCATCTTACCGGCGTTCTGGTCCCTGTAACGTTTGCCCAGGAAGTCCCACTCGGCCATGGACCTCGATGCTACCGTGAAGAACTTGAAGCTCTTGAAGTCCTTTATTCCGGTCACGTTGTTGCCTTCGTAGACGATGAAGGGATCCAACTTGCCGCTCTGGTACACTGCAAGAGTTTTTTCCTTCCTGAAGATCACGAACCAGTTGTATTCGGCGTGGGTGAGTGCAATGTCCTCCTCGGCAACAATGGACCGATTGTCACCCAAGCCGGAGACGTCGAGTTGGGTTTCGCCGTCGAACTTTGAGTCCTTGAGGCGAAGGATGAAATGCTGGTTGTCCTCTCGGCGGGATAAGGCCAAAAAGGCATCACCAGGAGCTTTGATACCGAAGAGGGTGAAGGCGGTCTCCTGGGTGGGTAGAATAAACCTCTGGGAGATACCCTTCCTGGTCGTCACCTTCTGGGGTACTGAGTTGACTGGAGCGGGTTTAGTCAGTGTGATTCTCAGACGTTCATCTACTTTACCGTGAAGCCTCATTTTACCCAAAGCCAATCCCATTAACACCACCATTAGAAACACTGATGACAACTTTAGCCCGAACATGATTAAAACAAAATTGGGAATTTTCAATGATAACAGATGTTTCTTATTAGCTGAAACTAAACTAAATCTGCTTTGACCATACCAGAAATAGGGCTATAGTCTAATGTAAGGGACTGAAAGTAGGAAGATGAACAGACCTGAAATAAAAAGGAATAGAAAAAAAATAGGTGTTGTAGTGGAGAGGTGCTTATCGAACGAACACTTGTGACTAAGAAAGGTTACAGTTGTGACCTCTACACTCTACTGTATCATAAGTAATGTACCCATGTAGTTTTTTTTCATATCAGATCCAGATTCACATTACCTTAAGGGGGTGCGGGAGTAGGGGGACAGGCTTGGGGGGGGTAGGGGGGTGTGGGAATAGGGGGACAGGCTTGGGGGGGGTAGGGGTGTGTGGGAATAGGGGGACAGGCTTGGGGGGGGGTTAGGGGGGTGCGGGAATAGGGGGACAGGCTTGGGGGGGGTAGAAAGCCTGTCCCTTATTCCCGCAACCCCCTAACCCCTCCCCCCCAAGCCTGTCCCCCTACTCCCGCACCCCCCAAAACCCCCCGCACCCCCCCCCAAGCCTGTCCCCTACTCCCGCACCCCCTTAAACAATCATCGTATCTGCTTCACTTCATGGGCCATATTCAAGAACGTTTGTGGTGTATACGATGGTGTGGTACCGGTACGATGGCCACATAGACAAACAACAGAGCCGTCGTACAGTACCACACCATCGTATACACCACGGATGTTCTTGAATACGACCCTATGACTCACCACACATCTTCACTTCCCACCACACATCTCCACTACTCATATGACACACATTATTTTTCACTTCCCCATCACATAATTATTAACTCTCCATCAAACATCTCACTCTCACTATCCAGCAAACATCTTCACTTCCCACCACATAATCATTATTTACTCTCCATCTCACCTACTACCCAGCAAACATCTTAACTTCCCACCACCACATAATTATCTCTCTTTCACTACTACCCACTACACAACTTCACTACCCACCACCACACAATTACATTCATTACCCTCTCTCTCTCTCTCTCTCTCTCTCTCTCTCTCTCTCTCTCTCTCTCTCTCTCTCTTTGTTTCTGTGTATTCTCAGGCTTGAAACACGGAGGGAAAATTTTAATGAATACGACGACGATGACAGAGAAAGAGAAGGAAGGTACAACGACGAGCGAGCTTTTGAAATACAAGGGGAAGAAGTAAAAAGGAAAATGTAGTTAGTTAACGGGTTGAAAGATCGACAACAAAGAGAGAGAGGAGGGACACAGAGAGAGGAGGGACACAGAGAGAGGAGGGACAGAGAGAGGAGGGACAGAGAGAGGAGGGACAGAGAGAGAGGAGGGACAGAGAGAGTAGGGACAGAGAGAGAGGAGGGACAGAGAGAGAGGAGGGACAGAGAGAGAGGAGGGACAGAGAGAGGAGGGACAGAGAGAGAGGAGGGACACAGAGAGAGGAGGGACAGAGAGAGAGGAGGGACAGAGAGAGAGAGGAGGGACACAGAGAGAGAGGAGGGAAACATAGAGAGGAGGGACAGAGAGAGAGGAGGGACAGAGAGAGGAGATACAGAGAGAGAGGATGGACAGAGAGAGGAGGGGACAGACAGACAAATAACAAGGACCTCGCAGATATTAACAAAAAAAAGCAATGCAATCACAGTCCAAGCTTGGGTTTAGTAGCTACATATTTTTACATACATACATACATACATACATTTTATACAGGAGACTCGAAGAAAATGTTGAACGTGTTGGTGTAATGTGCTGTAGTTGTAATGTGTTCACGTATTCGATAAGTGAAAAAAAAAAAAAAAACTGATTCCAATCCTTTAGAAACTGATGCTAAAAGGGAATCCAATCCTGTTCACCCCGACCTGAGAGAGAAGTTGTCAGTCAGTCAGATATTCAACTAACCTTATTATAGTCACCGATGATTAATATGTGTATCGTAATTTTATGCCCATAACTGTACGGCGACCCCCTCTCTTCTACCACCACCACCACCACCACCGCCACCCCCTCAGGAAGAAAAAAATAATGTTGTCTGTAATTTTTATGTCATTATAGCAAACTGGGAATAAATAAAAATGTGAAAATATCCTCTTTTTGGTGAATTAGAGAACTTATTTTATTTATTATTAATTATTATTTATTATTATTTATTTATTATTTATTATTATTATTTACTGTATTATTTATTTATCTGTTTCGTGGTGTATTTATTATTAAGTTTCGTCCACCCATCATTCTTCTGCAGTTTCATCCACTCACCCACTCATCCTTCTATCCCCTTCAACCACCACCACCACCACTCACTTACTACTCCTCTCTCCAGTTCTCTATCCTCCACCATCAATCCTCCACCACCTCTCTCTCTATCTCTCTCTTTGCTTGACAGTCTCTCTTTCTCTCTCTCTCTCTCTTTGCTTGACAGTCTGCCTATTTCTCCATCCCTCTCTCTCTCTCTCTCGCTCTCTCTCTCTATTTGCTTGGGTCGATCTGCCTGTTGCATTTCCACATTCTCTCTCTCTCTCTCTCTCTCTCTCTCTCTCTCACGCTGCTGATTGCTTTATTAGGAATCAGGCTGGCAGGCTCTTTGGGACCGGCTCTGGGCGCGTGATGACAGGCTTTCTGCAACAGGCTCCGCGTCAGACTTAGTAATGTGTCAGCTCTTTATAAGTCTGGATTGGCAAGATTGGCTTTTTGATACGGCAATTTCTATATGTGTGTGTGTGTGTTTGTGAGGGAGGCTTATTAGTGAAGGAAGGTTTGTGTTACAGGCTCTTCAATTCAATAACAGTACGAATTCAGTGATCAGTAGTACACACACACATACACAGACACACCCACACAAACACACACACACATGCGTATCTACAATCACGTTCACACACACACACACACACTCACACACACACATATGTACTATAGTCACGTCCACACAAACGCACACACACACACACACACACAGCGGGAGCATGTACATATCAACGCTCACATCCGCACAACAACAACAACAACTCACACACACACACACACACACACGAGGGAGAGAGCATACACAAATCACTCACTGGGTAAAAAAAAATACACACACAAGCTTTTGGAAGTTAATTTATAAACACTGCCTCTCCTCGGGGTAACATGTTGTGAGAGAATTGAAAGGCCATCGAGTCCACCAAACTGTACTACAAAACAAAAATCTCCCTTTACTTGTATTACCGAGATAATCTGTTTCCTGGCACAGTTTGGAGGAATCAGTAGCACTCCAATTCACCAACAACAAACAGACTTAAGGGGGTGCGGGGGTAGGGGACAGGCTTGAGGGAGGGGGGTTAGGGAGGTGCGGGAATAGGAGACAGACTTTCTACCCCCCCCCCCCAAGCCTGTCCCCCTACTCTCGCACCCCCCAACCCCCCCCCCCAAACCTGTCCCCTTACTCCCGCACCCCCCAAAACCTGTCCCCCTATTCCCGCAACCCCTTAAATGGGATAGTACTGTATATTAAATTCTTTTGACACATTTGGAGTGCCTTCATTACTCCAAAGTATGCCAGGAAACAGGACCAGCCAGATGGAGAAAAAATAAAAATAAAAATAAAAATAATAATAAAAATGAAAATAAAAATAAAAATAATAATAATAATAATAATAATAATAATAATAATAATAATAATAATAATAAAAATAATAATAATAGTTTGGAGGAACCAGTTGCTCCAGATTTACCAACACAGAGCCAAAAAAAAAAAAAAATGTGAAGAGGAAATTATAAACAGACTCAAATTTTTCACGTGCGCCAAATTTTAAAAGATCATTTCAATTGCCACACCAAACTACTACCGCCTCCCACCCCACCCCACCCCAACTCGACCCCACCCCCTAATGGTTCCTAAAAATTAATGTTGTGTCCTTTCTCTTACAGGGGACTGATGGAAAGCCAGAAGTAGCAGAAGTAGCAGAAGTAGCAGAAGCAGTACGACCACCAGCAGCAGGATAACACTGACCACCAACATCTACTCACCACTACTCACCACTACTCACCACTACTTCCACACCACACCACCACCGGGAATAATTATCATCTCGGCATCACTACCATCACTACTACTATCACCACTACTATCACTACCGCCACTACTATCACCACTTCTATCACTATACCACCACTATCACTGAACTTATACTACCACTACAACCACCACCACCACCACCACCAATGCAGTCATACCGCCACTACAACCACTACTACAACCATCACCACTACCACCACCACTACTACAACCACTACTACCATCATCACCACCATCACTACCACCACATTTGAACCCAGGGCAAAACCCATCAACAATCACTTCATTACGAAAAGAAAAATATATTCACACCTACGAAAGTTAACTTGGACGCTAGTTAGAAAGTTTTGGAATGGCAAAGTTTGGCTCTAGAAACTTTGACACCGAAACATTTGGCGCCAAAAACTTTACCAGAGGAAAGTTTGGCGGGGAGACAGTTCGATACCGCGCCAAAAAAAAAAAAGGAAAAAAAAAAAGAAAATGTTCGCGCCAAAACCAGTCATGGTGTCAGAACATTATATAATATTTTGTTTGGCGCCAGAATATTTTCCCGCGAGAAGTGAAGTGTTGAAATAAAAAAAAAAAAAAGTGACAGTTTCTCCAATGGTCAGAAATAAGATACAAGTGATGAGTGTAAAGGTATGTTGTTGTTGTTGGTTAGTTTAATTAAAGACAGTGTATCTATCATTTGTAAACACGTATATTATAATTATTATGTCGTTCTGCTGGTGAGAATTATATATAGTGACTGAAAATATAGTAGCTATGTTGATGAGTAAAAATAATTGATCAGAAAAATAAACTATGAATTGTGATGGCAACTAATTGACCAAAAAAAATACTGACTATTTGTTATTTTTGTCAGTTTGGAAAAAAATAATTATGGTCAGAATTAATTGATTGACCTGCACTCACTATATCAATGTTCCTCAGAATATAAGGGATTTTTAATAACTATGTGTCTCTTAGTCATGCAGTATCCAAAGGTCAAAATATCCCCTGACCATATAATAATAATAATAATAATAATAATAATAATAATAATAATAGGACTCGTCAATCAATGGCCGGTATTTTACGTCTCTGACAAGAAAAAAATGGGGACAGGAGAACCTAAGACCCCCTCCTCGACCCCCCAGTGTTAATACGAAGTGACCCTGCAGTGTAGAGGTGTGTGTGTGTGTGTGTGTGTGTGTGTGTGTGTATGTGTGTGTGTGTGTGCAGCCGAGGATACAACTATATTCCCTGTATAATATTCTCCAAGTTGATTGTATAGGCAAACCTGGGGAAAATATATACAGGTGTCCAGCCCAACACGCCCACTCCTCCTCCTCCTCACAACACAACCACAACAACAACACCACCAAGAACGATCAAGCGAGCGACCTGTTGCAGTTTTATGCTTCAGGAATTATTGTGTACATTGTTATAATATCGTTGTTGATCCTTGGGACGTTGAGAAGGAAAGGAGGGCGTGGGTGGAGGATCCTATTCTTGGCACTGTAATGACTAGAAGGAT
Source organism: Petrolisthes cinctipes (assembly GCA_033782935.1). Classification (NCBI taxonomy): domain Eukaryota; kingdom Metazoa; phylum Arthropoda; class Malacostraca; order Decapoda; family Porcellanidae; genus Petrolisthes; species Petrolisthes cinctipes. The sequence continues at coordinate 10,332 of JAWQEG010007309.1, forward strand.
AACAAACACTGGTGACAGCTCAGGCAGGCCATATGACGTCGGAGCAGGACACAGAAAGAAAGTATAGCAAGCTTTGATAGAATGAAAAATGAAAATGAGGGATAAGTAAAGAAAATAAAACTTTACATGCTTGACGTTATGTCCCTCACGTTTCAACATATTATTTTATTACTATCCTTTCATACATTCCCGAAACTTCAGTGTGAGAATTGATGTAAAATGAGAAATAAAATGAAGAGGATAATAACTTTTTGTGTGGCCAGGATTTGAACACAGGACAAACTGACTAATATTACTCTTCCTTCCTGGCATCTCCCGTTACAGTACCTGGCAATGCATAGAGAGACTGTCCTGTTGGAAAATTGGAAGGGCTACTGATTCCTCCTAACCATGCCAGAAAACCGACATCCAGAGTGATATTAATTGGAGATCTGTTTTGTGGTGTAGTTTGGAGGATGCAGAGACCTTCCCATTTCACCAACAAATGAATCTCCCCTTAACACTACGTCATATTCTGAACGATTGAAAACACATGAGACAATTATTGATGTTCGATGGCTTTCTTAGTGGTGGAGATAAATTGAACTGAGGGTGAAAGAAATCTAGAGCCCTACACCTGGAAGAAGACTGTGTTAAACGAAGTGATATAGTGATAGAGTGATGGTGGGAACAGCAAACACGAAAGAAGGAAGGAGAAATGAGAAAATATGAGTGTATGTGTATGTGTATGTGTATGTGTATGTGTATGTGTGTGTGTGTGTGTGTATGTGTTTGTTTGTTTGTCGATGAGCTCAACAACAACTTTTTCAACTTTTTCCCCCCAGATGTTCACTCCCAAATCAGGAGAGATAGTTGTGTCTTAGACTGCTCTGCTGCTACTCTAAAATCAATGAATGTCTTACGTAAACCATAACACACGATGATGTCTGTCTATAATAACTATGTATGTATGTACGTTTACACTATTCCACCTATAATAATAAATAATCAAGCCAATATTAATGAAGACATACTATACTGTACAATAGATTAATTAACTAGCGGCTGAAGCAAGCAAGCAAGCAAATGTAATATTATTAGTCAAAGAATGGATGGATTGGACTTCATAATAATAATAATAATAATAATAATAATAATAATATATGGTTCGCTTTACGTGTCACTCCTGAAGCTGAGTTCTAACATATAATATATATATATATATAAATAAATAAATATATATCTAGTGCATTGAAGCCTGTGTGTTCAAGGCCAAAGTCTTTATTGATGATGATTATTAATAGTACTTATGATCATTCTTTTTCACTGTGATTGTGGTGGTTGTTGTTGTCTTTGGTGTAAATTACGCTGCTGTGCCGTCGAAAAAGAAAAAGAAAGGAAAAAAAATAAAGAAAGGAAATGAAGGACACAAAAAAAAAAAAAAGGAAGGAAGAAAATAAAAGAAAATGAAGGAAGGAAAATAAAGATAAAAAAGGAAGGAAAAAAAAGAAACATGAAGCAATAAAGAAAGAATGATAAAACAGGACGGAAAAATAAAGAGAAAAAGGGAATTGAAGGAAGGAAGGAAGTGAAGGAAAGGACGGCAGGCAGTTTAATTGATACAAGGTGCTACGCTCACTAAACCAATTATGTGCTACTGTTAGTCCACATTTATAATAACATAGGTACTACCATTCTAGTGCTGTGTATATACATATATATATAGTGTACATACATACATACATACATACATACAGATATACATGGATGGAAGGAAATAAGGAAGGAAGGATGGATGGATGGAAGAAAGGAATGAAGGAAATAAGGAAGGAAGGATGGATGGAAAAAAGGAATGAAGGAAGGAAGGAAGGAAGGAAGGAAGGAAATAAGGAAGGAAAGGTAGAATGTAGGAAGATATGAATGAATGAAGGATGGAAGGAAGAAAGGAAGGAAATAAGGAATGAAGGGTAGAATGTAGGAAGAAAGGAAGGAAGAAAGGAAGGAAATAAAAAAGGAAGGGTAGAATGTAGGAAGAAATGAATGAAGGATGGAAGGAAGGAAGAGAGGTAATTTCCATCTCATGAGCTCAATACTAAATAATACAAGACTTTAGGTTGGGTCTTTCATTGGGCCACAAGAGTCATGCAGTTGACCCCATTTATTTTTTTTTTATTTTTTTTATTTTTTTTTTTTTTTTCGTGTAAAGTCGATTTCCCAAAGAAGTCACAAATGGTCGATGGAGAGAATAAAAAGAGAGAGAGAGTAAGAAAGATAGGAGAAAGAGAGAGAGTGAGAAATAGAGAGAGTGAGAAAGATAGGAGAAAGAGAGACATTTGTGGGAGGAGGGGCGGGGGGAGTAGAGAAAGAGAAAGAAAATATGAGGTAATTTAAGAGAGTGAGACAAACAGAAACAGAGGAGAATGAAAGATAGTAAGAAAAGGAATAAAGAGAGAGAGTAAGAAAGATAGGAGAGAAATAGGGGGGGGGAGTAGAGAAAGAGAAAGAAAAGATGAGATAATTTAAGAGAGTGAGACAAACAGAAACAGAGGAGAATGAAAGAGAGTAAGAAAAATAATAAAGAGAGAGAGTAAGAAAGATAGGAGAAAGAGAAACGTTTGTGGGAGGAGTGGGTGGAGTAGAGAAAGAGAAAGAAAAGATAAGGTAATTTAAGACAGTGAGACAAACAGAAACAGAGGAGAATGAAAGAGAGTAAGAAAAAGAATAAAGAGAGAGACATATGAGACCCTGGCATCCGAGTTGTCCCATAACAAAAGAGAAGGACTTGTATTTCATCCACTGCTGCAGGACTTGATGTGGCCAAATGGAAGACCTTATTATACCCTCTGTAGTGGTTAGGTTAGGTTAGGTTAGGTTTAGTTAGGTTTGGTTAGGTTTGGTTTAGTTAGGTTTAGTTTAGTTTACTTAGGTTAGGTTTGGTTAGGTTTAGTTAGGTTAGGTTTGGTATAGTTTAGTTTAGTTTGGTTAGGTTAAGTTAGGTTAGGTTTGGTTAGGTTAGGTTAGGTTTGGTTTAGTTAGGTAGTCTTATCGGTGACTAACCTTCCACACACACACACACACACACACACACACACACACACACACACACACACACTCGGGCTGACTGATTGACTAACTGAATGACGAAGCTGGTGACACACACACGGGTACACTTTCCCCCGTCCTCCGTTCTTCGTCCTTCTGGTTGGTCTGTAATCGAGGTTGTTGCACAGTCCTCAGACAACAATTTAATTAATTAAGCTGGGGGACGGAGGTAGCCTTAGTAACATTAATTAACCAGAGGACGTGGGAAAATGTGCTCGTGTTATGCCAACTTTATTTAAGGGAGTCGTATATTTTTGACACACTGAAGGCAACTGTTTCCTCCAAAGTATTCAAAGGAACACTCTAAAATAATTAAGTACACTAAAGTAACTCGTGTTTCTTGGAATAATTTGGAGGAATCAGTTGCCTCCAGATTTGCCAACTCTATTCTATTTCCCCCAAAAAGGCTGCGTATTTTGTTTATATAAAAATCTATCTATATATATAAACATTTATTATCAACTATTTCGTGTTGTTGTTGTTGTTGTTGTTGTTGTTGTGTGTACATAGATCATTTCCGAGATACAATGACAATTTTATGTGTTGGAATGAGAAAGTGTATATTTATATATATATATATATATATCTATAATTATATATAGAACATAGACTAAATCGTAAGTATATTATATAAAAATATTTCCGATATTATTAGATTTAGAAATGAATGCTAGATTAACTTTAAGCATTATTGTATCATATAAGTATAAATAATATTATCATTATTATCGTATGAAGATGCTGCCCAAAGTGGTTATGTATAGTTTTTTTTTTTTTTTTTCTGTTGGTTTAAGGAATCCTGTGATGTAGTCAGAAATTTGGAGATAAATGAGTCCTTCAAATATTGCCATGAAACACCACCACCTTTATGGAAGGAGCTTGTTTTTTTGGCATGGTCAGGAGGAATCAGAAGCCTCCAATTTTCATACACGTTCACAGGGTCCTTAAGGAGGTCATCTGTTGTGGTGGATAAATTGAAGACTACAGATTCACCCAAACAGTGCTACAAAACAGATCCCTTACTCGTACACTGAGAGGGCCTTTTTTTTCTTGACATAGTTTGGAGGAACAAAAAATAATCCCTCAATTTTTCGACACAATGTATGAGCCTCCTTTAACCATACACACACTGGCACACCAACACAGACAAAATAAAGCAGTCTGGTTTCATATTATTATTATTATTATTATTATTATTATTATTACTATCATTATCATTATTATTATTATTATCATTATTTACTGCTTGAAGATTCTGCAGTCATGACAACACACACACACACACACACACACACACACACACACACACAAGCACACACACAAGCACACACACAAACACAAACACACACACACACACACACACACACACACACACACACACACACACACAAACACACACACACACACACACACACACACACACACACACACACACACACACACAAAATTAAATACCCCCAGTGTGTCGTGGTGTAAATGGCTACTGAGTCTCCAGGCATTAATTAAGTAAGTAGATAACAAGTATCCTTTTAATTAAGTAGAGAGAAGGGAGGTTAGTTAGTGTGTGCTTCGGGGTGAATTGGAGGCCACTGGTGACTCCAAAACAGTTCCCACCACAAGCCAATTAGTTCTGCCTCAGTTTAGGAGGTCTGTTTTGTGGCATAGTTTGGAGGGTTCAGTAGCCTCCTATTCGTCGACAGCATTCATTATAAACCCTCCCTCAATTGACCTTCTGAGTGAATCTGGTTTCACACTCAATAAAGATAGATTTGTATATGTGAATCAATGTTAAGGGAATATTATACTTTTGGTACATTGGAGTGCCTTGATTCCTCCAAAGTATGCCAGGAAACAGGACCAGATTAACAAATATAATGGTGACCTGTTGCTTGGAATAGTTTGGAGGAATTGAGTAGCTCCAGATTTACCAACCTTGTACTACCCACCCTTTAACATCAAATCACCTCATTATTTATAAACACAAGGGATTATCTGGTAAATAGAATAAAAGCAAAGTTAATATATACACATTTTTTTTTTTTTTTTTTTTTTTGTGCCTGTGCTTTTACATCGGCTGAATAAATTAGTTAAGCATTCGATTACAAAAAGAGATATATAATAGAAGAGATGAAATTAGTTGCATAGGAGAGATAAAAAAGAAAAGATAAAATTATTTTCATATAGTGATATAAAAGATATATATATAAATTTAGTTCCAAACGAGAAATAAACAAGAAGAGATCAAATTGGTTATAAAAGAAAGGCACAAAAGAGAGATAAATTAAGTTACAAAAGAAAGATAAAAAAAGATATATAAAAAGCAAGATAAATTTATTTACAAAAGAGAGATAAAATAATATAACAGAAGAACTCAGAAGGTCAGAAGAATTAAGGAGGTTACAGTAAAAAAAAAAAATACATATATATATCGTCTGTAAAATTGAAGGCTGATGATTCCTGCAAACCGTGAGAGGAAACAACACATTACCCAAGTCTAATAAGGGTTATATTAGTGGCAGAGTTTGGAGGAATCAGAGGCCTCCAGTTCACCAGTACATTTACTACAGCTTCCTTAGATATGGATAATTATATTTATTTATTTATTTAAGGGGCCGGATTAACTGACATGTTGATATGAATTTAATTAATCTACCAAAGTTCAGTATTTATGAAACGAAAGATAAATAATTTTTTAGCCAGTCTAACTTGACCTAACTTGACCTGGCCTAATCTGACCTGACCTAATCTAAGCTAAATTGACGTGACGCGACCTGACCTAACCTAACCTTGACCTGACCTAATCTGACCTGACCTAATCTAAGCTAAATTGACGTGACGCGACCTGACCTAACTTAACCTGATCAAATCTAACCTAAATTGACGTGACATGACCTAATCTAACCAAACCTTATCAAACCTAACCTTGACCTGACGTAACCTGACCTTACCCTCATCTCTTTCAAATATTATTACACTGCATTATTATTTACTTATATTATTTATTATTATGCACATGAATGATTGACTTAACAAGGACCAAACGTGTTCTTGATCCGGCCCCAAAGACACTAATAATAATAATAATAATAATAATAATAATAATAATAATAATAATGATAATAATAATAATAATAATAATAATAAGAGTAATGACCTTCCCTGGTGATGCATCTGGTATGTAGGAGTCACTGAGATGTTAATTAAAGGCGAATTGGAGGCGACAGACTGATTTTTTTCCCCACGTAACACAAATAAACAGACAGATAGACAGACACATACAGACAGTTTCCCCTGTAACACAGACAGACAGACAGACAGACAGACAGACACAGACACATACAGACAGTTTCCCCCGTAACACAGACAGACAGACAGACAGAAAGACAAACAGACATACAGACAGACAGACACATACAGACAGTTTCCCCCGTAACACAGACAGACAGACACACACAGACACACACATACAGTGAGATAGACAGACAGATAAATAGACAGTCAGACTTAAACTTATTTTTATACATGTATATATATATATATCATTTTTTTAACATCTCATCTTAATTTTAGGAATCAGCAATCGCCTCCACTTCGCCCAAAAATAAATAATAATACACAGAGGTGCGTTCATTAATTACCCGAACAAAAACTTGAACAGAAGTGTGTATTCAAATTTGTTCAGACAATTCATGGCTACACCTTCTTCCTTGTATAATTATAATCTTGTCGACATCCTTACATGCAACCACCACCACCACCACCACCAAGGAAGACAAAATACTACCTTAGATGATAAACAATATATTATTCTGTGTATATCCTCGCTGTTTATACCTTGATGTTGGGAGCAAATTAGATATCATGTATATTTATGAACGTTTTGTAGAATAAATAAATAAAATAGACACTATGTACTCAGATATCTACAGTATATATATATATTATTATTTACTGCGGGAGTGTGTGTGTGTGTGTGTGTGTGTGTGTGTGTGTGTGTGTGTGTGTGTGTGTGTGTGTGTGTTCTTGGTACCATCAACGTAATGTCATTTGATTGTGTATGTGTGTGTGTGTGTGTGTATGTAAATGCGTTGTGTGTGTGTGTTGTGTGTATGTGTGTATGTGTGTGTGTATATACATTCCCGTTATACCTGACAATCTTATTATGAACTTGTTATTGTACCATCCCCCCCCCCTCACCCTCACCCCCAACTCACCCCCCATCACCCCCACCCCCGTGTCCTAGCTGTACAGTCACTCATTAAAGTTTGTGGTCTTACCCTTCTCTCAACTAAATCGACCTTCTGTCTATTTAAATTATGTAGATCTTAAACATACATACATACACACATACATACATACATACACACATACATACATACACACATAAGTACAAACATGCACACATACATACATACATACATACATATATACATACATACATACATACATACATACACACATACATATATACATACATACATACATACATACACACATACATACATACATACATACATACATACATACATACATACATATAATTAGTCACGAATATTGGCATGGTGTTCGTCTGTGTTTAAAAGGGTCTGTAAAAAAAAAAATTGCATGCTACATATTCCTCCAAAGTATACCAGGAAACAGACTACATCATAATAAGGAGTGTCTTGTGGCATAATTTGGAGGAATCAGAAAACTCCAAATTAAATATCAGAGTTTCATTGGAAGACAGAGGGTTGAGTGAGATGGAAGGGGGGTATGAATTTATATGAGTGACTGTACCTGTCTGTCTGTCGGTCGGTCGGTCGGTCGGTCGGTCGTATTCCTAGATGTTTGTTTGTGTGTTTGTTGGTTGGTTGGTTTGTTTGTTTGTTGTTCTTCCAGCCATGTAAGGTTTGTAATTGACCTGTGATGCTGGACAAACGCTCGCTCTGCTGTTAACGAGGTCATTAAGAGCACACACACAAACACACACACACACACACACACACACACACACTCACAGTCACACACACACACATACACACATCTACACACATACACAAACATATCCACCCACACACATACACAAACATATCCACCCACACACATACACAAACATATCCACCCACACACACACACACACACACACACACACACACACACACACACACACACACACACACTTGCACTTAGGCACCACTGAGCTGTACCGTATATAAAACCTGGAGAAGTAATTAATTATCAAATTACGTGTCACGCCCATAAACAGGATACAACATGTAATCACGAAAAAAACAAAAATACACACACACACACACTAGGAATACAGCCAAGTAATACAACCCAACTTGATTGACCTAACCAAATAAAACCTAACCTAACCAAAATCAACCAAATCTAACCTAACCTAACCTAACCTAACCTAACCTAACCAAACCTAACCAAAATCAACCAAATTTAACCTAACTTTGCCTAACCAAAATCAACCTAACCTAACCTAACCTTGCCTAACCTAACCTAACCTAACCTAACCTTGCCTAACCTAACCTAACCTTAATCAACTAAACCTAACCTTAACCTAACCTAACCTAAGCTAAGGCTGTGTCCCATATGCTAGAGGAGTGTAGGAGTGGCAGGTAGACCATACGGGCGACTGACCCCTCTGCTTTAATGAGACGGCCCAACTTATGAATTTCCAATAACATCTAGACGCTCCTATATAGTGGAGGGCAACCAGAACGAACACACGAAGCCGCAGGAACATACATCATTAATCTACGTATAGTACAGTACACTCGTGATACATAATTTCTGACCAGAGTGTGAGGAGCAGAAAGCTTCGAATCGCCTGGTATTGCTCATTTCCCCACCCAGTACATCTATAGAGGCTGAGTTCAAATTCAGGGTATATGTGTGTGGTACCTGCCGTTCGTCTCTGGTCAGAAATTACTTATCACGAGTGTACAAGTCGCTCAGAGAACTATGGTGGCCACTTCTCACGTGAAAAAATCATTCTGGCTGACACCTCTGACGACTGCTTGTGGAAAGTGGCCGGAATATTACGAGTTACAGTGTGTGGTTTTTTAGGTTTGTATCGAGCCTTTTCCGGCCTGATAGTTTTTTTTTCTGATCGACTATACTAGATGAGAGTAACTGTTGGTATTGAATGTTTTTGATATCCGCTTCCTCAGTCGCTGAAATCTTTGCATTCAACCAAGAGATTATATGTAGTATGTTTTATGGACACTTTTGAGGTCATGGGTTGATGCTAAGTTGTTTCAGTTGTGTGGTTCTCAAACGTGGTCGAGGCTGCAAACACCACCACACCCAAAATGTTACTACATGTTCTATAAGAAAACTAAATAAATGTCTTCGTCGTGCATGATTCTGAAAGGTGGGAGACTCACACATGCATGGGACACAGCCTTACTCGACCAATCCTAATCTGACCTGACCTGACCTGACCAGACCCAGGCCAACCAACCAACCCACACACACACACAACCTTCTAACCTGACCTATCCAACCCAGTCTAACCAACCCACACACACACCCCAATCTGATCTGACATGAGCAATCCAAATGAACCTAACTGATCCAGCCAAAATACCCACCCCACCCCAACCTAACCTAACCTAACCTAACCTAATCCAACCAAACCACCCACCCCAACCTAACGTAACCTAACTTAACCTAATCCAACCAAACCACCCACCCCACCCCAACCTAACGTAACCTGTGTTCCTGATGAGCGAGGTGGCAAGGAACCCCAGCGTCCTCTGAGCCCCAGCCGGCACGCTCCGTCGCAGAAGCTGCCCCGCACGTGTGGTTCCTTGATGCCAGCTCTTCCTTATAGATGCCCTACTGATGTTACCTGCCCTTCCTGTCCTGCCCTGCCCTGCCCTACCCTGCCCTTTCCATATTTTAGCTGTCCTTCCTTTTGCTGATGTCCCTACCCTTGCCCTGCCCTTCCCTTCCCTGCCCTGCCCTGCCCTGCCCTTTCCATATTTTAGGTGTCCTTCCTTTTACTGATGTCCCTAATCTTGCCCTGCCCTTCCCATACTCCCTCCCCCCCCCCCACACACACACTTCCCAGACTCTCTCTCTCATCATTACCTGTCCCATCTCCCAACTCTCTCTCATCATTACCTGTCCCGTCTCCCAACTCTCTCTCATTATTACCTGTCCCAACTCTCTCTCATCATTACCTGTCTCATCTCCCAACTCTCTCTCATTATTACCTGTCCCCTCTCCCAACTCTCTCTCATTATTACCTGTCCCATCTCCCAACTCTCTCTCTCATCATTACCTGTCCCCTCTCCCCTTTCTTTATTACCTATCCCCCCTCTCTTTTTTTTTTTATTGATGGTACTCTCCTTGTGTCAGCTTGTCTGTCCATTCTATCATGCCTTTGTTTCTCGTCGTCTTCATTTCAACTCATTGTGCTGTTCCGTTACTCCTTTGTTTATCTGTTCACTGTTCCTCCATTAATCTCTCTATCTCTCTCTCTTATATCTCTCTCTATCTCTCTCTTATATCTCTCTCTTATATCTCTCTCTTATATCTCTCTCTCTTATAATTGTCTCTCTCTTATATATATCTCTCTCTCTTATATCTCTCTCTTATATCTCTCTCTCTTATATATATATATCTCTCTCTCTCTCGCTCTCTCGCTCTCACTCACTCTCTCTCTCCCTCAAGACAGTATCAATAACGTTCTCATGTTCCACCATTTGCCTATTAATTAAGTAAGTACAGTCTGCTCCACCAACGTTCCCCTCTTAGTTAATCAATAATAAGTTCCGTGTTCCATTCCTCGGCTTCAGTGATTCTAAACTCTTCCAAAAGTATCGTGCTTCCTCGATCCTCCGTGTGTATCAGAGTCTTTTAATTAAATGGTAGAACATTTTTTTTTTTTTTTTTTTTTTTTTTTTTTTTTTTTGGAGGGCTTCTGATTATTTCAAAAGATCCCACGAAACGAAAATAATAGTCACCTCATATGTTACGAGTCAGGGATCAGGCTGCTTCGTGACACAGGCTGGAGGAATCAATATAGACCTCCAGTTTACAAGAAAATAATAATAATAATAATAATAATAATAATAATAATAATAATAATAATAATAATAATAATAATAATAATAATAATAATAATAATAATAATAATAATAATAATAATAATAATAATAATAATAATAATAATAATAATAATAATAATAATAATAATAATAATAATAATAATAATAATAATAATAATAAAAACAGAAGTCCTTCCCTCCCTTAAGGGGGAAGTTTTGTGTTGGTAAATCTGGAGCAACTGAATACTCCAAACTATTCCAAGCAACAGAACACTATTATTTTTACTCCTCTGGTTCTGTTTCCTGGCATACTTTGGAGGAATCAAGGCACTCAAATGTAACAAAAAAGAATTACCAACTTACTGCTCCTCTCACTTACTGTATAGCGTACTCGACCGTCTCCCCTTCTTCCCCTTCCCCTTCCATCCCTTCTTCCCCTTTCCCTTCTTCCATCCCTTCTTCCCTTTCCATCCCTTCTTCTTCCCCTTCCCCTTCTATCCATTCTTCCCCTTCCCTTTCCATCCCTTCTTCCCCTTCCCCTTCCACTCCATCTCTTTCCCCTTCCCCTTCCACCCCTTCCCCTTCTATCCCTTCTTACCCTTCCCCTTCCACCCCTTCTTTCCCCTTCCATCCTTTCTTCCCCTTCTTCTTCCCCTTCCACTTCCCCTTCTTCCACTCTCTCCTTGTTTGCCGACACACCGCTCCTTCCACTTTGCATATAATTGTCTAGTCCCAAGTTTGTGTAAAAATATGACCGTGTTCCATCAGCGTTGTATTGTTCCTTGCCTCACCCTTTCATCAAACTCTCATCTTCGGTCGGGTTCTTGGGTTTTTTTTATTTTATTTTCTTGTCCTCCTCTTCCCTCTCTCATGAATCTTCCTCTTGGTCCAGGCTATACGCTTCTATTCCAGCACCACCTCTACCTTCTCATCTTACTTACTTGCTTGCTTGCTTCCTCCTCTCCATGCACCTCCTTCTCTCTCTTGTCTCTCTCACCTACATCCTTCCCCCTCCGTCTCTTCTTCTTCCGAATCATCATCATCATCATCGTCGTCTTTCTTATCATTCCCATTTCATCTTTTTTCCCTTCTACTCTTCTTTTATTCGTCTTCTCCCTCCTCGTCCTCATCATCATCATCTTTCTCATTATTTTCACATCTTCTCTCTTCCTTCTACTCTTCTCTTACCCCTCCTCCTTTTTCTCCTCCTTTTTCTCCTCCTTTTTCTCCTCCTGTTTCTCCTCCTTTTTCTCCTCCTGTTTCTCGTCTTTAACCAGTGCTCTTATCCTCCAGCCAAACCTTCCTTCCTCCTTGCCTTCATTTCAACCTCACTCACTTCTCCTACACAGTCATACCCCATCCCATCTTAACCCACCCCCTCCCACATACTGTATACACCTCACCCAGCTAGATAGAGTCGCCCCCTCTTTCTTTCCCAGATCATCCTGCCCCCCTCCCTCCCTCCCTCCCCCACCCCTCCCTTTCTTCCTTCACCACCGCCCCCCCCCCGCCCCCTCCCCCCCCATTTACCCGGTGTCGTGACTGTTCAGTAAAGTATATTATAATCACACTTGTCTTTCATTACCCTCTCTCTCTCTCTCTTAGTATTTATAAAGGTAAGGACCAACAAAATATAAAAAAATAAGAAAAGAAAAAATTCTGGAATAAAACCCCAAGAAAAAAAAAATTATATATATATATATATATATATATATATATATATATATATATATATATATATATATATATATATATATATATATATATATATATATATATATATATATATATATATATATATATATATATATATATATATATAAAGAAAAGACTTGGGCAACTCCAGGGAAAAGTGTAACGAGCCTCTCAGCCTTACACTTTCTCGCTACGATCATATCATGGAATTCTTGCAACCAGGTTCTAGTTACTAAAGCTTGTTTGTTTGTTGGAAATGTCTTGCAAACACACTGGCTACAGTTATTTTTTTATTTATTTTTTGGTGGGGGGGACACTTCTTATAAAAATTAACTCTCTAAAACTTTCTGAAATTTTCTAGTAAACATATTATCTCCTAAAACATTTTGGTTATTTCAGCGAGTTTCAGTTCTCGAAATATTGGTAAAATGAGAACCTCCAAACGACCCAATACCTTACAGCACTGCAGCCCTGCAAGTTGCACACGCGTCTCGGCAACACCAATAATATATTTTTCCTCCGGCAAAGACTTTTCCACGGTAAGTTGGAGCAATGAAACAATTACTACGGAGCAAATCGGAGGCCACAGATTCCTCCAAACTGTGCTCCAAACGGCAACTCTGAAGTGGCATTCTGTTTCGTGGTAAAGTTTGGAGGAATCAATTGCCTTATATTATTCTCAGGCATTAAATTTCACAGACCCATTAAACTTTCAGGTCTGGTTGACATGCAGTCGTAAAAAAAAAATTATCTTTATATACTTAAAAGTAACTCACACAAAAATATACCCATTTTCTTTCTCATACGATATGTAGATTTCTCAAGAGAGGTTCTGCTTGCAACACAGATGCTTCTTCTGCTTTAGAGGAGGGCTACTATCTCAGGAAACAAAACAAAAATGATCACCTTAAAAGTAATCAACAAGGAATTAAGTTTCGTGATAGAGCCAGGAGAATTCAGCTGAGCTCCAATTTATTTATTTACATTCCCACAAGAGTATAATATTTTCTCCCTCCCCTTTATATCGCCTCTCCTTCCCTTCTGTCATCCACACAAAAAATGAAAAAAAAAAAATCTAAACTATTCTTGACTGCAGAAAATATTCGCCTTGAAGATAAAAATATGAATGGATGTGTGTTGTTGTGATTATATTTTCAGAGTCAGTCGTTTCTTTATTGACCATAACTGAGGTGAGAGACAGATGCGTGGCAGAGAGAGTGAGAGTTTTAATGTAGTCAGAAAATTGGATGTAGTCAGAAAAAATAGGAGGTTAGTGAGTCCTTCAAATTACCACAAAACAACAACACCTACATTGAAGGAGCTTGTTTCGTGGCATAGTCAGGAGGAATCAGAAGCCACCAGGTCTCATACACGATCACAGGGTCTCTAAATTTAGATGGAAGCCCAGGGTTGGTAATTAATTCTGAACAAAGCAACTGATTCCTCCAAATTATTAAAAGCAACAACAAGCCACCATTAATTTTTTTCTTATTCTGGTCCTGTTCTGTGTGGCATACATTGGGGGATTCAGTTGCCCTCTAATTTACTCCTTAATATGATAATGTTTATGAGAGAAATTTAATAGAAGCTGTTTGTCGCGTGCTGGCTGTAAATTTTTATGCATAGATTGCGTGGTTATTAATTCCTTCAGGTAATGAGGGGTGTGTGTCTGTGTGTGTGTGTGTGTGTGTTGTCTCCGAGTGTGTGAGTGTGTGTGTGTATGTGTGTATGTATGCATGTGTGTGTGTGTATTTTTCTATGTATGTGTTTTTGCGTGTGTGTTTGTGTTTCTGTATGTGTGTGTTTGTGTGTGTGTGTGTGTGTGTGTGTGTGTGTGTGTGTGCGTGTGTGTGTGTTTCTGAATGTGTTTGTTGTCACCGAGTGTGTGTGTGTGTGTGTGTGTGTGTGTGTGTGTGTGTGTGTGTGTGTGTGTGTGTGTGTGTGTGTGTGTGTGTGTGTGTGTGTGTATCCAACTGTAAACACACTGGATTCTAACACCCCCTGACAACAGAAGTACACCCTCCCTCTCACCAACTCTCACTACATCCGCTCAGAGGGAAACAACACGAACGAGAGAGAGAGAGAGAGAGAGAGAGAGAGAGAGAGAGAGAGAGAGAGAGAGAGAGAGAGAGAGAGAGAGAGAGAGAGAGAGAGAGAGAGAGAGAGAGAGAGAGAGAGAGAGAGACAGGTGTGGTAAAGTTTTATATATGTGTGTGTATGCGAGGGTGTTGAACATCTGTTGGAGAGGGAGAGTAAAACCAGTCACTCACACTACACTACACTACACCACACGACACTACACCACATCACACGACACCACACGACAACACAACACAACGCATGATACAAGACCCCACACGACACCACACCACATCACACCACACCACATCACACAACACCAAACAACACCACACAACACACCACAACACAAGACGCACCACACCAAACAACACCACGCCACACATCACACCACAACACAACACAACCCACCACACTACACCACAACACACCACAACACATCCCAACACACCACACACAACACAACACAACACTACTCTACACAGGCAGTTTGATCGACGTGTTGGGAAAAATGTTACGTGTTGGATGGAGCTCATAGATAGAGACGGTAGATAGACAGGAAGGCTAAAAAGATAGACAGATTGATGGATATATAAATGATCGATGTAGATAGATAGATAGATAATGAATAGATGGATAGATATAGAGAAAAATAGATAAATAGATAGATTGATGGATAAATTGAGTGATAAATAGATAGAGATACTGATAAAGATAGGCCGACAGCTTTAGATACAGTAAATACAGAGAGTTTCCGTCAAATGGCTCAATTGCATTCACTTGACGCAGGACTTTTCATTATCACAGTAACATGTCTAAAAAACCTTGTGATTAAAGACCGCGAATGAAACGAGTCGATAACCACTTTGAAGTCTGGCTTTGGCTCGAGGGGAAGAGAGGGAGGGGAAAAAGGGGGAGGAGAGTGGGGAAGGGGGAAGGAGTGGTGGAGGTGGGGCGAGGGGAGGAAAGTGGGGTGGAGAAAGAAGGGGTGGAGGTAGGATGAGGTGAGTAGAGTGTGAGTGGAAGGTGGAAGGAGTGGTGGAGGTGGGACGAGGGGAGGAAGTTGGGGTGGAGGAAGGAGGGGTGGAGGTGGGATGAGGAGAGGAGATTGGGGAAGGTGGAATGAGAAGTGGAGGAAAAGGAGGAGGGGGAATGGGGGTTAAAAGATGGAAAGGATGTTGAGATGGAAATGGGATTGGAGAAGGAGGGGGAGAGATGGAGAGAGGAGAAGATACAGAGACGGTGCAGAGAGAATACGAGAGCGAGAGAGTCAAAAAGAAGTTATAATGAAGCAATACGTTATGCATCACGGCATCAAAAAAAAAAAGTCTTATTTTTCACCTCTCAATATTAAACAGGAGAGAGATGATCTTTATGGAGGTCGTTCTAAGTACAGTGCTTGGTAAATCTGGAGCAACTGAATCCTCCAAAACATGCCAGGAAACAGGACCAGATTTAGGGGAGATCCACTTTCGGGTATATTTAATTAAGGGCTACTGATTCCTCCAAACTATGCCAGGAAACAGACAACCTTAATGTTTCCTATAGGTGATCTGTTTCATGGCAAATTTTGGAGGAATCAGTAGCCTTCCAATTTACCAACATGAGAATCTCCCCTTTACAAAAATAATGGTGGCCTGTTGCTGAGAATATTTTATAGGAATCATTTGCTCCAGATTTGCCCCCAACACTTTACTAACCACTTAAGGTGAGATTTTTTTTTTTTTTTTTTTTTTTTGTGAATTGGAAGGTTTTTGGTTTCTCCATACTATGCCACCAAACAACCAATCCCCTATCAGTACCATTAAAGATGTCTGTTTCCTGGCATACTTTGGAGGAATCAATAGCCTTCCAATTTACCAACAAGAGAATAGCCCCTTAAAATTGATGATGATGATGATGATGTTTGTTATTACTTCAACATCTGACCATCTTTGGTTATATATACTTGGTTCATTAAGTCATCTTGAGTTACTCGTAATGCAAAGAAAAGAACAAAAAATTTTACTTCTCAAATGTATACAACCTTCTTCCCGTCTCATTTAATTAATAAAAATGAAACGTATCTAATATTCCTGTCCCATTTAATAAACAAAGAAATGAAACGTATCCAACTCTCCTGTCTCATTTAATAAACAAAAATAAATGAATACACCTTCCTGTCTCATTTAATAAACAGAAATGAAACGTATCCAAACCTCCTGACTCATTTAATAAACAAAAAAATTAAACGTATCCAAACCTCCTGTTTCAATTAATAACAAGAATAAAACGTATCCAACTTTCCTGTCTCAATTAATAAACAAATATAAAACGAATCCAACTTTCCATCACACCGAAACGAGAAGAATGAAAAAAAAAATTACGACCTAAGAGACTCGAGTGGTTGTGTAGTAGAGTGAGTGGACCTTCTTTAGTTCCTTCCTTCCTTCCTTAGTATGACAGTGAAGAAGAAGCCTCAAGGAGTTGCCCAAGATGACGGCGTTTCTCACATTCCCACCATTACCGTCACCCTGGTACAATGGCCCGCTGAAATTAATGGGAGGCGAAGCGACTTTTTTTTTTTTTTCCTTTATCTTTTTTCTCCTTTTTTTCTGTTTTTACTCGCAGTGGAGAAATTAATGGGGGAAGCCAGTGATGTGATTTTTTTTTTCGTTTTTTTTTTTTTCCTGTTTTCTTGCAGTGGAGAAATTGGCGTTTTATGGGTCCTTCAAATCGTGCCCCCCCCCCAAAAAAAAAAAAAAACGCATTGTCTCAAAGTAGCTTTAGGTCTTGTGTTTCTGTGGCCCAGTTTGGAGGAGTTATTAGGATATTCCAAATTATCACGCGAAAAAAAAAAATCATAATATGCTCACCAAACCAAAGCAAAGTAATCCTAAAGTGAGGGTGAATGTGTTTTTCCTATATATGATTTTCCCCTACAGTCAATATGTATCCTTACAATTACACATTTCGCTAGCTACCGAGTGTACAATGAAAGACAAAAATTCGTGGTGTCCAGAGAAAGATTGGTGAAAACATCTGGCAGGGACCGAACCATATGACCTCCATCACGTGTAGCTGCTGCATGGTGGTTTGGGTTCCAGTGAGGTTGGTTCGTCGTGTGTAAGAATTAAATCGGAGAAAAAGATGACGACCACGACACGACTTTTGTCTCTCACTACTGCACATAGGCCTACATACACATACATACAGTCGCGGTCAAATATAATCATCCATATAGGGGTAACTCACGTAAGAGTTTGACAGCTTCCTTCTGTTCTTTAGATGATAAACTTTCCAATAAATAGGTTAACTACCATCTTTTAATTAATACAAGCAGCTACACACTACTTAAAACAATAACATCATATGTGAAAGTGAAAACATTAGACAGTAAATTGTTTGAGATACCCATACGTGGATGATTATTATTGACCGCGACTGTACATACTGTACATACATATATACATACATACATATGTATATACATACATACATACATATATATATATACATACATACATAATACCTACATACATACATATATAGCCTAGACACTCACTCAGTTCGTCTCTTCATACATTCCCGGTAGCGTCACAAAAGAAACAGAATAAATAAAGAACACAGAAATTGGAGACACAGAAACACCAACCAAACAACCAAACATTTCCACCTCGTGTGACTCGCTAACAAGTGTAATAACAACAACAACAACAACAACAACAACAACAACAACAACACACCTCGTCTCGTCTCGTCTCGTCTCACCTCGTCTCACCTCACTCGTGATCCAAGACACAATTACGTTATACACAGTCGAGCGGTTCTTTCAGTGCGTGGGGTCGGTGGATAGGAAGCTGAAATTCTCACACCATTATATTCTTATTGAACTCGGCTGCACTTATGATGGGGGAAACTTGAGATGCGTGTGTGTGTGTGTGTGTGTGTGTGTGTGTGTGTGTGTGTGTGTGTGTGTGTGTGTGTGTGTGTGTGTGTGTGTGTGTGTGTGTGTGTGTGTGCAATACATTTCGGAGGCTCGTGATTTTCTCCATGCAGACAATGCCGTGCAACAAATCCCTCTCACCATCAGTTTCTGCACATGTTTTGTAGCACCGTGTGAAGTAATTAGTAGTTTCCATTTAGTCAACAACATAACAGGATGCCCGAAGTTAAAATTGAGAAAATCTTATGCAAATTTCGACCCTTTGTACACATGTTCCAAGAGCTATTTTCGTGTAGGTAAAAACTCGTAGGTTCGTCAACGTGTGTGAATAATTTACTATGTTAAAAAAAAAAGTTACAAATGGCCCCCCTGGGTATATATATATAATTCTTAACATATTTCATTCTTCCCACTCAACACAGGCCCAGCAGATCACTGTATTTAATTCCCTTCATATCTTTAATCAAACGAGGCAGGGGACTCAAGCCTACGTCCCCATCTGTCCTTATGATAGACGAATAAATCCAAGTTACCTGTCCTCCTATAATCCATTCCAATCCCCTTTTCCTCTGTTACCCTTATACAAAAGATGGAGGTAGTAGGGTAAACGAAATCTCAAATCCTTTTTATATATTTTTTTGTTATTGATATCTCTATACAAACGAGGATTATGGACCCATCCTCTACCTCCATCTATCCTACTGATGGAAAAATTTGTCTCCCTTCCCTGTCGCTCTTAAATTCCATCTCAATCCCTGCCTGAACCTCCCCCCCCCCCACACCCCCCACCCCCCACCCCTAATCCTCTGCTCCCCCCCCCCACCCCCCGATCCCTCAAGATTCAACAAGACTTAATGGGTCCTCGTTATCGCTTGTTATCTCTACACAAACGAGGAATATGGCTCCATTTGTCCCACTAATAAATAATAAAAAAATACATTCGTCTTCTTTCCTAGCACTCGAAACTCTATCTATCTCAAACCCTCGTCTATCCACACCACTCTACAGAATACCCTCACGACTAGATAAAGAGATAATATACAATACTTTTGATAGCATATACAGAGCCTTGATTCCTCTTAAGTATGCCAGGAAACAGACTTAGATGAACAAAAAATATAATGGTGGTGGCCTGTTGCATGGATTAGTTTAGAGAAAGTAGTTGTCCCAAGATTTACCAACACCACTGTACTACTTACTTACTCCCTTAATGAACGAACACACACTCGATACTTCCCTCGATAATCCCGACACAAACGAGGAATACGACTCAAACACGTACCACCCTCGTATGTCCTACTGATGGGAAAATTTGTCTCCTTTCCTGTTACTCGAATTTCATCTCAATCCCTGTCACCATCACCATCACCACCATCACCATCACCACCATCACCACCATCATCACCACCACAACCATCACCATCATCACCATCACCATCCCACCATTACCACCACCACCACAATCACCACCATCACTACCACCATCACCACCACCACCATCACTACCACCATCATCACCATCATCACCCCCACCACCACCACCTCTGTCCCTCAAGATGCTGCTAGACTAGTGTTGGTAAATCTGGAGCAACTGATTCCTCCAAACTATTCCAAGCAACACGACACCATTATTTTTGTCAGCCTGGTCCTATTTCTTGGCATGATATGGAGGAATCAAGGCGCTCCAATGTACCAA